>BRDA01032953.1:18502-34594 GCA_036984385.1 Crenuchus spilurus | reverse complement strand
TCTCTCTCTCTCTGTCTCTCTCTCTCTCTCTGTCTCTCTCTGTATCTCTCTCTCTCTCTGTCTCTCTCTCTCTCTGTCTCTCTCTCTCTCTCTCTGTCTCTCTCTCTCTCTCTCCCCCTCTTTCTCATTGCCATAAACCTTATAGTTCCTGAGTCTGTTCCTGCCCAAGTCAATGAAATGTTCTCCTCGGTTCATTAATCAGCGTGTCGGCTCTATTTTTTTAGCAGAACCATTTCATATTGTAGTCCATAAATTTTCCTTCTAATAGCAACAGTGCGAGTGGTTTGGCTTTGATACACAGTCATAATCTCTGCCTCTGTGAAAAGCGGTACAGTCTAAACACTACGTCATGAGAGAATCAGAGAAACGGCCATAATTCTTAATCTAATACTAAATGAACTTGTCACGATTAATGTAATTAGATATAATTATCTTCATCTTTACCAAGTCGTGAACAGATTATTTTTCATAAATTGCAAATAAAAATAATAACTTTATTAACAGTCAAGACATACAACACAGTGTATAAGGATGATGGAGGACTGACCCATCTGCGGGAACAAAATTGAAACAAAGACTTGTATAGCTGCAAGATTTTATCTTAGAAACAAAACAAACCCCAGAAACCTTAAAGGGTCTACTTTTCAAATATGTATATACAGGGGTTAGACAATGAAACTGAAACACCTGGTTTTAGACCACAATAATTTATTAGTAGGTGTTGGGCCTCCTTTTGTGGCCAATACAGCATCAGTTCGTCTTGGGAATGACATTTACAAGTCCTGCACAGTGGTCAGAGGGATTTTAAGCCATTCTTCTTGCAGGATAGTGGTCAGGTCACTACGTGATGCTGGTGGAGGAAACCGTTTCCTGACTCGCTCCTCCAAAACACCCCAAAGTGGCTCAATAATATTTAGACACAAAGACTTGCTGTCTTGGTCACAGATGCGCCAGCAAGACATGCACCAACAATTTGTCCTCTTTTGAACTCTGGTATGTCACCATAATGTTGTGTGCATTGTAATATACTATATAACTGTTATACTATATAACTGGGTAACTCCCACACTAACATGACAGCTGTTTCACTTTCATTGTCTAACCCCTGTATGTATATATATAAATATATATATTTTAGCTTGAATCAAAATATATGTTTATTCTTGTGGGAGGAGCTTAAATAACCATAGACACATCTGTGAGAAAGACTCAGACAGCTCCGCATATTTTTCTGTCAAAAAGACGTGCTCTTTCATTCATATGATAATGACACGGTCATTCCGGACATTCCCTTGGTTGGTTCTGGCAGCCTGGAATCTGTGGAACAAAAGATTCACCTGAGGTCTCTATCATGAATATTCAGTGTAGGGTTAGTGGCTGAGGAAAACAGAGTGTCACCTCACATTTGTTAAGTTTTAGAAATAAAACTACATACAACATCTAAAAACTGTAATGAGCAGTGTGTAGCCAACACCTCTGTCTATTCAGTTCTGAGCTCAAAAGTCTTGGCTAGAAATGTTTAGAGTGTTTTTTTGTCACAATATATCAGCACATCTGAAAATGGGTTTTTGGAAAGTCTAAGTTTAGAGCAGATTTAATCAAAATATAGATTTATGACACTCTTATTGTTTGACACTGTTGTTGCTGAGTTTGTGCTGAACAAATGCCTGTGTGAAACTTTGGGGAACAATAATTTGAGATGGGTGTAATTTGTAAGAAGTCAAGGCATGTCTGAAATACCGTCAGACTCAGTAGGGTTGCTATCCAATCTGATTACGGCTTATGCCGATTGTACATGTTCCAAAAAATGCTACAATCTAATTAGCATCCTATTAAAATGAGTCATAATAATTCTTTTCAGTTTTTCCTGGAATGGGAAAGTTGACATAGTGTTACTCTGTCTACAGGTCTGCACCATGAGGGCATATTCAGGGTTTCTGGCTCACAAGTGGAAGTCAATGACATTAAGAATGCCTTTGAGAGAGGTAAGATAATCTATACTAATCCTGTTCCATGTTTAAAACACCTTTATTCTCAGCACCACTCAGTGTTATGAAATCAGTGACTCAGTGTATGTTCACTTGCCAAAATTAGCATCAGCACTTTCTCTCATTCTATAATGCTTCATCCGTCTCATTCTTCCTAACTCTCTTATTCTCTTTATGTTCCTCACTGCCTGTTGTTCAGGTGAGGATCCTCTGGCTGGAGATCAGAACGATCATGACATGGACTCCATCGCTGGTGTCCTCAAACTCTACTTCAGAGGCCTGGAGAACGCCCTCTTCCCAAAGGAAGTCTTCCATGACCTCATGTCCTGTGTCTGTGAGTGTGCACTGTGCTCACTAGTATTGCCATAAGGACTACGCTCAAACTTCAGTCCTGGAGGGCTGGTGTCCAGCACAGTTTGGTGATTTCTCTGCTCTGACACTACAGTTAAACCTGGTCATTACCTGCGGAGTTCAATCAAGATCATCACCAAACTTCGCAGGAATCCAGGACTGAAATTTGACACCCCTGATCTAGAGACTGCCATCTTTAAAATTCAGCATCAGTTGATTATTTTTTGGTCTGTGTTCACAAGGCTGTTAAACCAGTAATGGCATTCTCAAGTGGCTCAGCAGGCTAAGACGCTGACATTATTATCAGAGGATCGCGAGTTTGAATCCCGGTCATGCTGTTTGCCATCAACAGTCGGGGCCCAAGAGAGCAAAAATTGGCAGTGCTCTCTCTGGGTGGGTAGATGGCGCTCTCTCTCTCCCTATCACTCTCACATTGCAATGTCTGCTGGCTCAGGTGTCTACTGATTGGTCCATTCGGAGCTGGGAATCCTGCGCTTTCCTCCAAGCACGTTGGTTCACCAGTGATGGTGTATCGGCGGTAGTTCGAAAAGAGACAGTGCAAAGTGATGGGGAGAGGCTGGGATGGGTTAACTGGCTACTACTACATTGGGAAGGGGATAAAAATGGGCAAAAAATCAATAAATAAAATTATTTTAAGAGTAATTACATAGTTTATATACAGTCATATCAGAATATTATGACCTGATGTACCTAATAGTGTCCCTCCTTAGAGTGTTCGTGCAATGGTGATCTCTGACACTTTCCTCATTGTTCCTGTGTTCATTATAGAGGTTAACTGGTCTACTGTGGTGTGTTGATTGCTGTGTACCACTCGCTGGAGTTGTCGATCCCTTCTGGCATCAATGGCCCATGGTGCACCACTGTTATGTCGTTGAGAAGTTCATTCTCAGTACAGCTTCACTATGGTGGCTCTAGAACATCTGAGATGCTACCACCCTTCACCTGGTACCCTATTATCATGCCCTTTTGGACATTAGTTACATCACGTCCTTTGTCCATGATGATGGTTTTACACTCTGACTTTACAACTGACTGGTGTGCTCACTTATTTATACATGCAGTAAACCTGGTCACATGACATCTCAGGCTGAGTTCAATCCATAGTAGACATAGTTAAAATGTTCTGATATGACTGTATGTTCATTTGTGCAGGTTGTTTGTGTTGGAACATTATCCTTCTTGCTCTGAAACTGTTGTATGACCATTTTCTTGTTTGCATTGTTTTAGCATCTTATTAACATCAGAATGGAAATAAAATGAATATTCTGTTCTTTTTATGTTCTTGCAGCTATGGAGAACCTCCAGGAAAGAGCCACCCATATCCGAAAGGTCCTGCTGACTCTGCCCAGCAACACACTGGTCATCATGAGATATCTCTTTGCTTTCCTCAACCAGTGAGTGTGTTCCCAAAGTTCCCAGATCAGAGCTTCCTTTGGACGTTTGAATGACGATATTTATTTAGACAAAGTGTAGCACTATTACTCTCATATGGGCCAAATTCAGAACCACAAAGGCTTATAGAGTCTTTTGGCCAGTGAAGTCACCATTCATGTCTACTGTTTGTGATTTAGGGGCCAAGCTGGAGCTCAGCTCCATTGGGATTGTTAAATTCTGGGAGCTTTTTCCTGGTAGACCACGGCTAATCTTAGCCTCTCATTTTCCAACTGCAAACATATGTGCTTTCTAAACTTAACGCTTTACAAGACCTTTTTAATGCAAGGTTTACTACAATATTTCTGGAATAAATGGAACCCAGGTCGGAGCTCAGGTTGAGGTGCCAACACCAGCTCTTTGTACCGTTTCCAGTCCTGTCCCTGCTTTTCTGCTTTTAGGAGCCGTTTTTTTCCTCTTTCCTCGTCTCTGTGGTCTTTGTGAAAGACCCTCCAGACCACAACACGGTTTTGCTTTTTCTCCAGCTGATGTGTGTGTGTGCACACAAGTGTGTATGGTTTCCCTCCATTGACAGAAGGCCTTCCAGCCCCAGATATCAAAGCCAGAGAGAGAGAGAGACTGAGGTATGCTGTTGCCATCAAACCTCTGTTAATGTTCCCGAGCCGGCCGTCTGTTAGCCCCTGCTGAATGACTCCTCTGTTCACCCCTCGGCCAATAGATCTTTCCACTTCTATAAAAGTCCATAGGAGTGCCAGAATGAGTCTCTTAAGCTTTATCTCTGTCTGTGTCTCTTTCTCTTCACTCGGGCCAGTACGGCTGGATAATCTATCGTTTATTAATTGTGCTCGCGATATTGGCAATATGGAAATGAACCACTAATTAATCTCTGAATGTTCTGTTGTGTTCTACCAGCATTCTGACCAATCAGTGTTGTCCTTTTGGTTTTTGGGTGAATCTAAAAGTATTTACCTGATTTTGGGCTGTCACAGTTGTTACATCATCGTCTGATAGTATTTATATACAGTGGTACCTTGAGATACGAGTTGAATTCGTTCTGTAACAGAGCTCGTAAGTCAGTCAACTCATATATCAAACAAATTTCTCCCATTTAAAATTACTGAAATAGATTTAATCCATTCCAGCCCTGTGAAACATCCCCAAACCATGACAAAAAGACATGTTTTGAATTAAGAAACACATATATACACTTTACCAATGCATAACAAAATATTTCAATTTCAGATTTCAGTAAATATTAGTGTAAAATAATTTTTGGGGAATTCTCGCTGTAGCATTTTAAATTTGCAGGGAATTCGATGCGAGCGGTACTGTGTAGATGTGTAGTGCACACTGTACAGTAAAATCTCTCTTCTCCCATTTCGCTTCAGCATCCGACTGCTGCCAAGAAATTGAGCAGGCTGGCTGAAGAATGGGATGCCATGGTTCGTTCTCTGCAGTTCAGTACAAAACAGTTTTCACTCAGAAGCAGCAGCAAGTCTACATATCTATGTTCAGGGCTGGCACTCACATACGCGGATCATGGGTCTGCACGAAATAATATTAACAGTATTTAACACAATTACTGTATGTATGTTATTAAAAATTAATAAGTTTAAGAGTTTTAAACATTTTTACTATCAAATTTTTTTTTCACAATGTATGCAAAAATGAGTACAGAGCACAAGATTGGACTTGATTCTGAGGGTAACACGTGAGAAAGAATGAGCTGCAGGTGTTGTGCTGCCCATACTGGACCTTTGCGCCAACTAGCAGCAGCCACTCGTATCTTGAAATTTCGCTCTGATCTCGAACAACAATACGGACGGAGTCGCAGCTCATATCTTAAAAAATTAGTATGTTGGTCTGCTCGTATCCCAAGGTACCACTGTATAATATTTTATTATATTTGTATATTTTGTCACGCGATGGTGGCTTAGTGGTTAGCACGTTTGCCTCTCAGGTCTTGAGGTCTTGGGTTCGAGTCCACATCTGAGCGGAGTTTCCATGTTCTCCCCGTGTCTGTGTGGGTTTCCTCCGGCTACTCTAAAAATGTCCATGTGTGTGCATGTATATGTATGTATGTGTGTGCGTGTGTGTTCACCCGCCGATGGACTGGCGCCCTATCCTGGGCTTAGTTGACTACTGTAATGCCCTGCCCTGCGCCCAGTGAGGGGGTAGGGGACTAACCGCGACCCTGATAAGGATTAAGCAGGTGTGATAATGAAAAATGAATTAATATTTTGTCACTTGATTTAAATCACTTACTGCATGTTGAAGCAATATGAAGTAAAAAAAAATATTAAATTTTTCTTAAACATGCTTACTGCCCTTAGAGGGCAGCCGTGAGTAATGTTTGTTTATTTGAGCTCAACCTGTCTGTCTTCAGTTTGTTAGCTAGTGAGTATAGACATCAATAACTCTGATGAGCTCATTTGGACACTTTAAGCTTATACTAGTGAAAGTCAAAAATGAGAATATTGTAATTCAAAAAGATACATTTTCACATTTTTATAAATTGTCAGATTTTTTTTTTTTAATGAACTATAAGGCATACTGATCAACATTAAAACAAAATTGAACTTATAATGAATTTAAAATGACACGTTACAGCAGCCAACACGCTCAGAGGAAAGCGCAGGATCCCCAGTTCTGATGGATCGGCTGACAGACACCTGAGCCAGCCAACATTACTTAGTAGTGCTGGGGAGAGAGTGCCATCATACACGCCTGGAGCACGGCCAATTTTTGCTGACTGCTGTTGGATTTGAACTCATGACCCTCAGATCATAGTGACAGTGCCTTAGTCCACTGAGCTAAAATGTAGCGATGTATTATAATAGTAGCATGCAACAAATAATTGTTACAAAATTATAAATTGGACTGTTAATTATAATTTTTTTACTTTTAATCACCAGCTAAAATGTTTTAAATCCTGACCAGCCTGCTACAAATAATGCAGCCTATCACTCATCATGTTATGGGTTTACTAATGTATAGCAGGTTACATTATAATTATAATTTATTATAATGTATAGCACAATAAGGAATTGTGTCCATGTCATGCAAACCTGCTGCATTAGTGCATTCTTTGTATAAAATGCACGACATTGTCTGAGTGCAGATTGACTCAGTTTGGCTATAGATTGGATGTATTTGGCTATAGATACGTTTCACCATTTCTCCCAGGATTACTCTACCCTGCTAGCACATTTGCTACCATATATATATGAACATGCTTCAAAGCAGGCTTTCCTATAATTAACAAGAAGCCCATGTGGCTTAACTGTGCAGTGTCCTACTCTGGGATGAAAAAAAATTTAAAGCTGTTTGCAGTGGACTTTTCCCATAAATCCAGTTTGGAGCCTCTCCATATGGAAACTGTGACCCCTCTGCCCCTGTATGTCTGCCCTGGGGCTTACTCTATACCCCTCCAGTCACAGCTCCCCTCAAATGCTGGCTGATCCATGAACTTATCTCAGATGTCTGTAACTCTATCATGTCCTGTGTGATAGAAAGAGATGGGGTAAAAGTCTAATTTCCCCAAGGATGGCTCGCCTACACTCACACGCTGCCTCTGAATGAGCTTCCACAGAAAAGTTTCCAGTTTTTGGGAGTTCTTAGAGCTGCAAACAGCGTTTGGACTTTAAGTCATAAGTCTTTCTTAAGAAATGACTCTGATATTGCATCTGGTGTCTTCATAGCATCCTTTGGCTTCCACTTTGATAACAGACGATATAAAATCAGAGCTAGTTCTGTCTCTAAATAGCTATGATCATCTTTCTTGCTGTAAAACAGTTCACATGAAATCAAATCAGAATGCAATATTAGGCCAATAGAATTGCAAAACAATTGCATTGAAAGCTCCAGCGCTAGAAGTATGCCTCTCATTTGCTGTCTGTCTTTCTCTCTGTGCCCTCTTCTTCTGCAGTTTGTCTCAGTACAGTGAAGACAACATGATGGATCCCTATAACCTGGCTATCTGTTTCGGCCCCACGCTCATGTCAGTCCCCGACGGCCACGACCAGGTCTCCTGCCAGGCTCACGTGAACGAGCTGATCAAAACCATCATCATCCACCATGAGAACATCTTTCCTGGACCCCGCGAGCTGGAGGGCCCCATATATGACCGTGGAGGAGCCACAGAAGAATACTGGTGGGTATTGCAACATGACATCTGCAACATGTGCACAGCTATGGGGCTTCAAACACTATCTGTGGGAACTTGAGGAATATTCACATATGGTTTATCCCATGCAAACTGGCAGGTCAGATTACATTACTGATGCTCTAGCTGAAATAGTGTGAAGATGGCTCACAATATTGTTTCTTAACCCTCTGGAGTTGTCATATTAATGAAAAATTACAAAAACACTTATATAACTCTGTGAGATTTTATCCTAGAAACAAAGTAAAACATACCTTGGAAACCTTAAAGGATCTACTTTTCAAGTATATATAGCTTGAATTGAAATATTTTTTTGATTTCTGTGAGAGGAGCTTAAATAAGCAGAGACATGTCTATGAGAGCGAGTCACAGAGCTGTGCATATTTTCCCACCAAATGACGCAATCTGTCATTCATATGATAATCACATGGTAATTCCGGACATTCCATTGGTGGGTTCCAGTGGCCTCTCTTATAAATAAATATTTAATGTAGGGTTAGCAGCTGAGGAAAACAGAGTGTCACCTCATATTTGTTAAGTTTTATAAATGAAAGCACATACAATTTCTAAAAACTGTAATGAGCAGTGTGTAGCCAACACCTCTGTTTATTCAGTTCTGAGTTCAAAAGTCTTGGCTTAAAGTGTTTAGAGTGCTTTTTTTCACAATATATCAATATATATCACATCTGAAAATAAGTTTTTGGAAAGTCTAGGTTTAGAGCAGATTTAATCAAAATATAGATGTATGACTTACTGTTGTGACAGTTTTGTTGCTGAGTTTGTGCTGAACTAAAGCCTGTGTAACACTTTCGGGAAAAACTCATTTTAGATGGGTGTAATTTGTAAAAAATTCAAGCCATGTCAGACTACATCAGAGTGTCTGAAAAACCTCAGACTTCAGAGGGTTAAGCATTCCATGTAGGACAGTCTGAGGATTTCAGCAGCAGACCTACACAACATAACATACAAATCTACTGAAGATAAGGACGTCTGACGCTGGCGTAGAATGATATGATTTAAAACAGGATGGACTGACTGTATAGTTAAGCACATTTTAAAGATTAATAGAACAGAAGCGCAGTATGATGCCTCTGAGCCAGACAGAAAGCCAAATCCATTTAAAGCTTATCACTTATCTTGCACATACTAGAGGTCAGTTTAGTGGTCACAAGCCCAGATGTGGCCATGACCCTCAGTGTCTGCTCTCTCCCTTGCACTAGCTAAGACGTTGCATTGATGGAGACCAGAACTGTGTCTGCTGGCACGGCTTCATTATCATTATTTAGGAGTGTCCTTTATAAAGGTCAACCTTTCAACTAGAGGCCAAGTGCTAAGAGAACAGACTCTTGCTGCTTTTTAATGACTGTTTGGAAGCTGTAGGAGGAAGTGGGCTTAAAATGTTGACTCATGTTGAAAATGCAGCACGGGAGACATTTGGGGCCTTCGTTTAGTGAGATAACATGGAGATAAAGTCTTTGCTTCTATCGTCATACTGTAAAATCAAGCAGAAGCTGTATTTATGGAGCTTAAGAGGTCATGCCAAAATGTAGGTATCATTTAAAACAGGCTTAACTCTCTGGAGTCTGAGGGTATTTCAGTAGTCTGACATGCCTTGACTTTTTTAAAAATTACACCCATCTAAAATAAAAAAAATAAAAAAATTAAGTAAAAAAAATTTTTTTTTTTTTTTACAAAGTGTTACACAAGCTTTTGTTCAGCACAAACTCAGCAACAACAGCGTCAAAAAACTAAGAGTGTCATAAATAAATTTGCTCTAAATTTTGAATTTCCAAAAACCCATTTTCAGATGTGCTGATATATTGTGAGAAAACCCTCTCTAAACATTTCTAGTCAAGACTTTTGAGCTCTAAACTGAATAAAAAGAGATGTTGGCTACACACTGGTTATTACGGTTTTTAGAAATTGTATGTGGTTTTATTTCTAAAGCTTAACAAATGTAAGTTGACGTGTTTCACTCATTCAGTCGTTCCTAGGTTGAATATTCATGAGATAGATGTGAGGTAAGAGCTTGTTGTTCACGTTCACATTCCACACATTCCACGACTGCTAAGCCACCAATGCTATGTCCTGAATTATCATGTCATTATCATATGAATGACAGATTACGTCATTTGGCAGGAAAAATTTGCGCAGCTGTCTAACTCGTTCTGACAAACGTGTCTCTGCTTATTTAAGCTCCTCTCACAAATATCTAAAAGTATATTCGCATTCAGGCAACATATATTTGAAAAGTAGACCCTTTAAGATTTCTGGACTATGTTTTATTGTTTCCAGGATGAAATTACACAGTTATATAAGCGTTTTTGCTGAATTTTTGAAATTCAGACTTGAGAGGATTAAGCTTCCATGCAGTTAGTATCATGGTGTTTGCATGCAATATTCTAACAGTTACACAAGTTACATCAATATACTAATGCATCCAAAATTAGAATATCATGAAAATGGTCATTTGTAATCATAATTTAATTTGAAAACATAAATTGTCATATATTTTAGATGCATTGCGTGTCCAAGTGACTATTTGTGGGTGATCAAGATACTGGCTTTAAAAACTGGCTTGAAACAAAACACCATTTGGAAGAGAACTGTTGAAAAAATCAACAGCTACTCAACAGATCACAACAAAATCACTAGAAATGCTGGGACGCCCTGCTGTGCAGTCCATGCGAAGACTATTGTTGTAACAAAGTTCAACTTTGCCAAGAACCATCTCAGAGCACACTATACTCCCAGAGACCCGATTAACACTTCATCTTACCATCTCTGTTCAGCCTAATAAAACCCAGCCTTTTATTATACCTGGCTTCCTGCTTAATCCTGTGGCATTGGGATAGAGCGATAACACAGGACAAGGTAGCAGACTGTACACCTACTCAGCCAAACCCAAATGAGCCTCTGCGGAGTCTGTAAGGAAATGATTTTTAGTGTTATGACGTTGAATTTAATGGGGGCTAATGTTTTTGCATGGCCCGCCTATCGAAGCACAAATGGTAAAAGTACACTAGAGTAGACCTTAAGTAGCATAAATGTGGAGTGCCCAAACATTTCAGCCCAGTTGGGAATCAGAATCATGATCCATTGGCTGTAAAATCCTTGTTTAAAAACTCTTATGATCTCATTTGCCATACGTAATGTTTTTATAGACATCGTAGATGTATGACAGGCCAAACAAGGCATCTTTTTAGTCCTGATTTGACTCCCAGGCATGTCTGAATACCCCTATTATAAATTATATGACCAGTGAATTGCACAGACTGCAGAATTGAAAACTCTCATAGGGGTGGACAAATATGAGGAAATGTTATCCTCACAATACATTTTTCTGAAGTTTTCTAATACAGCTACATGTTAAAAGTCTGCAACTGTTTGTATTTTCCTACTTTTCTTTCTTAAATAGTTGATTTTTGCAAAAATTTAGTAAAAAAATAATTGAAGCAGTTCTTCGAGCCAGCTTTAAATGTAACAATACTACTGTTATTATAGTGCATATGAACATTATGGATACATTATGTATGTTGTTATTGTTAGAACCAGTAACAATAACAACAGTTTTGGATCTTTAAACCTAGAATATGAGAAATCTAATCGGACAGAGATCTTTGTATAAACTTTGGCCAGGTCTTATCACATACATACTGACATCACCATATGTTAGACAGTTATTGCATGAAATTTCACCAGAATTGTAAAGAAGTATTATGCTAAGATCTTCATTCAATGTTTATTATGTCACAACATAGCTATAGGCACGAGGCCACAGACCTCCAGACCTTGATTAGTTAACAGTAATCAGCAACCACAGTTTGTTTATGTAATCATTTATTTGGAATCCACCATTGCAATAATAGTAAAAAATGATAATTTGTCCATCTCCAAGACAAACGTGTTATATGGTTAACTGAACACCCCTGAGCATGTATAGTTAAAGCAGTGATGGGTCATACCGTGCTGAGGTTTCGGGCTAGTGTCATTAAGAGTCAGTGATGTCACTGATACCTGAAGCCTCAGTGGTTCAGGAAGTGCTTCAACTATTAGCGGGATTTAAGAAACATATATAAAGTGCAACAGATTCTCTCAAAATTTGTGTGTTTGTGTTGAATGTTGTTTACTAACAAAAATGAAGTCACCATCCAGTATTCATCAATATAATCACTGCAACAGTTTTAACATAAACATCTCCTATTAACATAAACATGTCCTATTGGATTTATTTAAATATTGATTGAAATCATACAATTAATAGACATTTATAGACATCTACTACCATTAACCACACATCACAAACAGATTAGATCAATTATTTCCAGTCTTGGCAGTGACGATATCTTTTTAGTGGAGTGTTGGGACCTTTATTTCAACCAATTGCATGGAAAGCTTCAAGGTTTCACAAGGCTTCATGTGGCCATCATAGTTCCAGCGCAGTGGTGCATTAAAAATGTTAATATTATGAAAAAGTTATTAATAATTTTTATTTATATAGCACCTTCCTTTCATACATTAAAAATACAACAGAAAGTGCTTTACAATACAAAAGAAAAATAACAGGGGGGGGAACTAAGCAATCATTAAAAGGGATATACTAATAAAAAATTAAAATGCGCAAGATAAAATATAAATAAAAACAAAATAAAAGTAACATTCGAGTTGCTATAAAAATGTTATCTATTCAAAAAGGTCAACTTATTTTATATTGATTATACATAAAATGACTATTATGGGCAACAACTAAGGCAGATGCTTGCAGATAAAAAGGTGCTTTTTATTCACAAATGAATCCTGAAGAATGGTAAGAAAACAGGTCAGCAGTGGAAACAAAACAAGAATACATGTGTAATCTGAGAATCAGACAAAGAAAACCAACCAAGTCAAAAAACACGAGTAAGAATCCAGAATAACGCTTAGTATACCGTGAGTAAACAACAGCAACACCACACAACGAAGAAACAAAACAGACGGGTTCAAACACCCTGAGAGTGATTACAAACAGGTGAAAAGTGTTAGCTTTCTGGAGACGCTGATCTGACTGAATGTCTCTGATTGGTGGTTAAAGGGCACGTGACTGTGACGTGCTGGTCCGTTGACTTACAGGAAGTGGAATTTGCTGGCTGGTCGAAAATAACTCAATTTTTTACAATTATTTCCAATTTCAGTAAATTACTATTCAAACAGTGTCGACATTTAAAAACTAAAAAGACTTAAAATATCATACTTTATGTGTAATAAATATAAAATATGACCGTTTACAATTATGAGCATTTAATGACATTCAAATCAAGTGTTACTCGGTTAGACCTGTTATACAAAACTAAACAAGTTACAGCTGTTGGTAATGTTTTGGTAGGAAGGGTGAGTCAATTTATCAACACTTCAACTGTATTAAAACGTAAGGTGTCTGCAGTGTTTTAATGTCTCTGTACTAGATTATTTAATCAGTTTTTAGCTCACTGAAGAGCTGAAGCCTAAAAATGGTTTTGAGGTGTTAAAGCTCCTCCCTATAGTCCAGATCTTGCCCACACACCTGTTTCGTCCCCTGAAAGAAGCCAAAAGAGGATGAAGACTCAAGTTTGATGAAGAGGTGCAGAGAGGGGTGCATTCCTGACTCATGGTTCAGCCAAAATGTTTAAATAAGGAAACATGAAAGCTTATTGACAGATGAACAAAGTGTATTGAAAAGCAGGGAGATTGTGTTGGAAAAATAATGTATGTGTCAAGCTAATGAAGCAGGCACTGGGGCTAAGGCAAATACAGAGTAACCCCAAGAAAAAAACCAGCAAGAGCAAATAATGAGGTTAAATATAGTCGATAATGAAGGACAGGTCAAAACATTTAGAATTAGGAAGATGATCTCTGATGCAGCGTCCTATTGGAGGGCAATGTCACGTGTACTCCCCGTGCATTCTGGGAGTTTGTCTTTTCTGATTAAAATACATTCTACAGCCAGAGAGCAGCTCATTTTTGACTCACCCACATATATGCATCACTGAATTTATACTATTTAATTTTGAGACTGTGAATGTTAGGTTTACTAGTGTTAGAGGTTCAAGTAATATTGTTACATTTTTGTCTTTGCGCACTCAATTGATCTCTCACGTGTGTCTCTTGCACATGACTGAAATGAGGTGTGTCCATTCCTCATTGTCCAGTCCATCCTACAGTACTTTTCCCAACGGGTGTGTAGGAGGAGGTTCAGCTCAGAGTCACCGGCTGTAGCCGGACCCAGCTTTGATGCTCTTATCTAAGCCCTGCTTCTCTTCTCACTTCAAAGAAAAAAAGAACAGAAAGCTTTTTGAACCTCCGAAATAGAGAGAGATGAAAAAGTAGAACCACTGTAGGCCATAAATGCCCCTCAGTAACCATCCCTCAGGAGAGCCCCGGGCTAGATCCCAGAGGGATGTTACTTTGGCAGAAACTAGATTTCCTTCACATTTTGGTCCAGCCAAAGTTAGGACAATCATATCACATGAATGAAACTGGTTTGCAGAAGTCCTCTCAGCATGAAGCTATTTCTGAGTTACTATTTATGCTCACTTTTAACTGAGGTTTTCTCTCAATCTCTCAACATGGCCTAACAACACAGTGATAATCCACACATTGAGCCCCCTCTAGTGGACGAACCAGCTCCTGACACTGTCTCAGGCATCCACAACAGTGATGATGGTGAGTGATCACATTAATTAACAAAGTTTCTGGAAATGTCAAACAACTGGCAACATTTCTCAAATAAACTTGAATTTGTATGCATTTATATACTGCATGTATGTGTGTGTGTGTGTGTGTATGTGTACATATACATAATGACTCAACTGGGACATCAGAGATGCCACATGGCAGGGTGATCCCTGACACTTATTGAGCCTGTGTTCAATGTAGAAGTTAACAGGTCCACTGTGACACTGTGTATAGTGCCACTCATTGGAGTCAGTCGTCAATGTGGCATCAAAGCCCATGGGGTACCACTGTTATGCCATTGGGAGGCACTCAATGTACAAGAACTCCATTCTTGATGCACCTTTACTACAGTGGCTTTAAACATCCCAAGACGTTATCTGTTTCTGAGATGCTACCACCCTTCACGTGGTATCCTATTATCATGCCCTTTGGAAATCAGCCAAATCACATCCTTTACCCATACTGGTGGTTTTACACTCTGCTACAACTGACTAGTGTGCTCACTTATTCATACATGCAGTAAACCCTGTCACATGCATGTGGTGTCTGTGATGTCCCAAGTTCATTCAAGGGGTGGTCATATTATAATTATAACATATTATATACATATATAGCATAATATGTTTGTGTGTATAAAGTATATATATAATTAAAGTTGTCTACAGCTTGAAATTTGTGCTGTATGAACCTGAATTTGTTTCATTTAAGTACGTAAGAGCATAGAACCGAATGCAATTTATTTCACATTCTTTTCAATCACAAACAACACAATGCTTCTCTTGCATGACTGGTTCTTCAGAAGTTTGTCCAGAAATCTGGACCTGCACACGTCTGCAAGCATGCTTATATGTGCTTTGTTATTGGAAATGTTTTGTCACATTCCGTCCTGTGTAATAATCTGCACGGCTACTGCAACCCCAGCCTGTTGATCAAGCATATGTGCTTTAACCTGCCTGGCTCCCTCAACTCAGCAGTAACCCTTCCTGTGTCCTTTTCTCCTTCCCTCTTTCCAACCTTGTGCTCTGTCCCTGCTCTGTCTTCCTTTATGTCCACTCTAAATGCGTCTATGGAATCTGAAACCCAGGCTCCTTGAACGTTTCAGAGTCAGACCCCATCGAGGCCATTGCACGCTTCGACTACTCAGGTCGTACCAACCGTGAGCTCTCCTTTAAGAAGGGCGCCTCCCTGCTGCTGTACCATCGCGCCTCTGATGACTGGTGGGAGGGCCGACACAACGGCACTGACGGACTAGTTCCTCACCAATACATAGTGCTTCAGGACACGTAAGTGCTATGGTTTAGTGTAGGGATGCACCGATACCGATACCAGCATCGGGTATCTGTCCGATACCATGTGCGCGTACTTGTACTCGTATTCATAAAAGTGCTCCGATACTACAGGATCCAATACCAGCGACCATAACCTAGGACATCATAGCCTCGTGAAAATACTTATGCTCATGTTCATGCGCGTGTACCATAGCCT
>BRDA01032953.1:3696-17646 GCA_036984385.1 Crenuchus spilurus | reverse complement strand
TGATTATTTATAGTTATGAATGTTAATTTTACTTTGCCTCCGACATACACACAGAATACCGAGGTCAATCTGCACAAACACTAGATAAATTAGATTTGTGGATTCTAGTTTCATTTTAATTGTAAGTATTGATATTTATTAGTACTCTTATTGGTACTTGGTATCGGCACGTACTTAAATGTAAGTACTTGTACTCGTACTCGGTTTTAAAAAATGTGGTATCGGTGCATCCCTAGTTTAGTGTTGCATATATTTGAGAGTTAGACTCTTTTGTAAATGTAGCTGTATGTCTTTGTCTAGGGCGGATGGTTACACAGGCCGAGGCAGCCCCAAAGCTGACCTAGAGGCATCTCATGAGACCATGGAGGAGAAAGTGTCCACTAGAGGCAACGCCAGCTCTCCCATTGGAGGCCATGTAGCAGACATCTACCTGGCCAACCTCAATAAGTAAGAGTCTCTTCACACTGTTTTTAGCCATAGCTAAGTGTGCTGCAACTAAATGATTGGATTCATCTAAACTCATAGGGTGGCCCCTATCCACAGTCCAGAGAATTGAATGACTAAATCTCTACCCACCAGGCTATGGCTGCCCCCAAAAGCAGGCATCAGCTCTGTCTTTAGCTCTATGGTGAAAATTGAAGAATTAGGTATTAGAAAGCATCTCCTGATTAATATCCTCTCCTTTGTCAAGTAAGATGGTGTCAAACCTGTAGAAAAGAATCCACATAAAGTGCATCTGTTATTTATTCTGCCTCTAACAGGTTGAGGAAGCGTCCAGAGGCACCTGGTATCCGTAGAACATTCCGGCCGGTGGAGACCCCAGGTGAGGGCTCAGCTGGAGCTGTGGGGGGTCTGAGGGCCACTTCCATGCCAGCTGGAGGACTGTCCAAAGAGGGCTCTGACAAGCGGCCAGTGAGTGCTCACAGCGTTCTCAACTCCATCACCCGCCACTCCTCACTCAAGTCCAAGGTAGAGAGCCCCCAGTTCCGCAAGGCTGCCCCTGCTGGACGCTCCAAGAGCTTTAGCAACCACCGGCCGCTGGACCCTGAGGTCATCACCCAGGTAGAGCACAGCTCACAGGTAAGATGTTACTCAGTATTTTGTGGCTGAGATATTCAAACTTTATCAGCTCCACTGAGCATACAGGTGCACGTACCGGTCCATCTGTTTCTCTGTATACTTTATTAGCCTCCTTTCATCCTGTTCATCAATGGTCAGGACCCTCACAGAGCAGCTATTATTTGGGTGGTAGATCTTTCTCAACATTGCAGTGGCACTGACGTGGTGGTGGTTTGTTAGTGTGTGTTGTGCTGTTACAAGAGGATCAGATACAGCAGAGCTGTACAATTCAGTGCCTTCTGGACTGAGAATAGCCCACAAACCAAAACTATCAACATCCTTTGATCACCAGTGAAGGAACAGAGGATGACAAAAACAAACTGTGCAGCAACAGATGTGCTACTGTCTCTGACTTTACATCTACAAGGTGGACCAACAGAGTGGACAGTGTATCTGATTGTCTTGTGACAGCACAACACTACCATATGTTAACATTTTAAAATGAAGTGAACTAAATAACACTTACAGCCTTTTATTTTTAGCACATCAATGGTGATCTACTGTCACCATTATCTTTGAAAAAGTCCTGCCTGTGATTTTAAAAAGCGCATACTGCCCAACTCTAGTGAATCAATATTGTCTGTATGTGGGCATTAGACTTTTTAAAAATAATTTTATTTCTAAGTTTTTGCCCATTTTTATCCCCTTCACAATGTAGTAGTAGCCAATTAGCTTATCCCCTCAGTTAGGACTCTCCATCACTTTTGCAATGTCCCTGACTCAAGGAGGGTGAAGACATGCACAGGCTTCCTCCGTTGAGTGTGATACAGCCACCACCTCTTTTTGAACTACCGCTGATACACCGTCACTGGGGAGCAAACGTGCTAGGAGGAAAGCGCAGGATTCCCAGCTCCAAATGGACCAATCAGTAGATGCCTGAGCCAGCAGACATTGCAGTGTGTGAGTGATAGGGAGAGAGAGCGCCATCTACCTGCCCAGAGAGAGCACTGCCAATTTTTGCTCTCTTGGGCCCCGGCTGTTGATGGTAAACAGCATGACCGGTAGACATTTTTTCAAGATTTAAGACTTAATAATAAACAGCAGTTACCAACAATATAACTGCTTAATAACCTTAACTCTAAGCATAGTCCATATTTGGTCATGTACTGCCAAGCTCACTGTGTATGCTGTGACCTTCACATGGAGATTTTTTTAGCTTCAGGAAGTGGTATTTTTGGGTAGAGCTGTGAGGATTTTTACAAAACATGTTGGGCCAAAGAAACTGCGCAAATTTTTAGATTTACATAAAGCAACAAGTCTTCAAAAGCCGCTAGCTCACAGGAAAAGACTCCTAGAAGGTATAAAGCTAGAAATGAAATGCTAGACTGTAGTAATAATAACACTTAGCATAGATCACAATATTTCTGACTTAGAATTAATTCAGGAATCTGGCTTAATGCAGATGTAAGGCCAGCGTTTTAGGCTAGATTGAAAAAGCCTTATTTTTTTGCTGTAGAATAAAAAAGGCTTTAAAAGTCTAATCCTCTTACATACAGACTCTAGTCTGCACACATCAACTGCAGCAGGGACTCTTTCAAGAGTGATGGGGCTTGTCCAGTGCAGTCATCCAGTAGGCAAGGCTCAGAACTTCAGCCAGGCTTCAGCAGAAGCTCAGTGTACCGCAGAGCTGTAGTAGTAAAGTTAAAAATAGTCAAAGTTTGGGAGTTGGACTGTTGTAGCATCATAATGCACTTCTCAGAGGTGAAAAGTATGCCTGATTTTTACACTGACTTGTGCTCAGCTCTGCTGGCATACATAGCTCATTGCAATCTCCTATTGTGTTATCTTCCCCCTTGAGAAGTGCTGAGATGGACTCTAGTTCCAGGCGCTAAAGTGCCACATTTGAGGAGTAATTTCACAGCTGAATGGAGGTGCACGATCGATCCTGCTCGGGGCTGCGATTCATTTGGAGTGGCCTCCTGCTGGATGAAGAACTGGGAGTTGTCTGCTTAATAGAGCAGATACTTTATATAAGATCCTCCATGTAGACTCTTTAGACACCAGGTCGCTGGCGCTAATGGACTGGGAAGCTAGCTGTAAAGACCAGAGTATAGAGAGATGTTTTGAAAGGACAGCATTGGATGTTGTCGGCTAAAGGTCACACACAATAGCTTCTAGTACTGCTATTGAGGAATTGGAAGGCAAAAAGAGTGACTTTTAAAGCAACAGACTGGTTGAAAATCTAATGTACACCCAAATTAGCCAAGATGTGATTGGTGTCAGAAGTTTGCATGTCAAATTCATCACATACTTGCCTCAATCAGCATAGAGATGATGAGAAATTGCAAACAGCGCATTGTAAACATATTGTGTCATATTTTAGTCATTAAATGAAAATGACATTTCAAGCTTCTTTTTATTTTTATGAAGATACTGTTTGAACTGTAATTAACTCAAATTCCAAATGAAACATTCTAATAATCAGTATAAAATATGACCTTTGTTAACCTGCTTGAATTAAATAAGAAAAACAAATGAACTTTTTCATGATTTTCTCATTTTTGAGATGCACTAACATGGCTACATTCACATTAGCAGGCTGAAGTGACTCAGATCTTATCTTTTCAGGGCTGTGTGGACGTGTCAGATCGCATCTTTTCAAAACAGATTTGAGTCACTTTCATACGTGGTTATAGATCAGATACGTATACCAGTCAGATGAGATTTCCTGTGTCTTTTCGCTTGTGCGCATGCGCGTAGTCTCTAATACTCACGTCGCTGTAAAAACAGTAAAAGCAGCCAGCTGGCATTTATTCATCTTCTTCACTTGTTCATGTACAGTCCATCACCTGTTTACTGTCCTCCTGAGCAAAACACCATCACACATCAGCTACTAACACGTCTGTTTTACTGAAATAAGTCCGCTCACAAATACAGGGTTGCCAGATCCCCCCAAATACCCTCCCGATTTTGTAACAGAAAGTCACGCTACACAAACGGAAACTAGCCCAAAATCTAAAGTGACACAAACATTTCAATGAGCTTTAAAACAAAAATCTACTTTGAATCTTATGTTCTTATTCAATTTCTTCTTTTATTTAGTGCAAAAACCCTGCAAACCGTCAACTCTGAAGTTTTACCGGCGCCCGTATTTTTGCAAACCTGGCAACCCGTCATAAATGTGACGCTTTTTGTTGTTGGTGACGAAGGCGACGTGTATACATGTATCAATGTGCGCATGCGAGCCGTTTCAGGGACAGATTGGTTCACTACAGATACAGCTCACTTACATTTGTGAATGTGAACCGTCAACATAGTTAAATCTGATCTGAGCAAAAAAATTGTTTTGAGCAACGTGGTTTGTAATGTGAACGTAGCCTCTGTGGGTCCTGTATGAAACAGTTTACTATTTTCTATTAAAATGATCTGATTGTTTAGGCATGTGGCATGATACGAATGATTGAGATGCTACAACAGTCTCATTATTACTGCAAAATAAAGAAACTTCAGACAGCAAATATGTCTTGGTTGATGGATCACTTTAAAGTGAAGCACTATGCATATTTCCAAGAATGGCATGTAGTTAATTTTCTCTTCCTCTTCCACCCTCAGGACATTGAGACCACCATGAGTGAACTAAAGGAGCTAGACAGACAAAGCAGTGTGAAGCATGCACCTGATGTAGTTCTAGACACTCTGGAGCAGCTGAAGAGTGGTGGTGCATCTGAGCCGTCTAGTCCCCTGCACTCGCGTCTGCTGAGGGAGGTCGACTCACCGCAGCACCCCCTGCAGAGGAGCTCAAGCTCTGCCAGCGACGTACCCTCCACCTTCCGGCCTGGCAAGAGCTCCACCTCCAAGAGCCCACTGCCCTCAGCTACTGGTGCTCTGGGCCTCTCTTCCTCCACCTCTACCTTCCGAGACAACCGGCCACCAGCAACCAGGCCCAAACCTGTGGTCTTCCCCAAGAGTGGCTCAGGAGGGGGCAGCCCCGCTATGGGCTCCCCCACCACTACTATTCCTCCAACACCTCCGCCCCCTCCACCACCCACTGACAAGTCATGCCCTGCTTGATCATCCACAAATGGGCTTGCCAAAAATCCTCCACTGGGTCACGTACCAGCCCCTCTTTGATGATGTAAGCACCCAGTGGATGGATTTATTACCGAACTCTTTTACTGGACTGATTCATTATGAGCAACATAAGACTCACACTGATATGGAGTGCTCGAGTGTGTGAGAGTGTGTGCATGATTGGTGTGTGGGTCACATACACATGCCGAAAGTCTGGAGTGATTTTTTTTTATTGTTTTCAGCACTGTTGAAGTCCAAGAAACCAATTCCGGCTGGGACCCCCTTTGTAATCTTGGTTTGATGCGTTGCCCTTCAATAGAGACTGATGTGTTTTTGGATCAGATTGCTTTGGAGAAACAATAGCTGTGAACTCTTTCTCTCTCTCTTTCTACTCAAGGAATCTCTCTCTTACTTTCTCTCCCTCCTTGGAGGGAGCTGGACTGTTCAAGTATACCACGAGGGAAGCAGTGAACTGTAGCCTAGGTTACTCCACTATCAAACCCTTTAGGATTGCAGTGGAAAAAATCAAACCGATGTGTATTTATATGCAGCTTCTTGATAAAATACTGACATTGTGTCCACATTGTCATCATATTAAGGGATGCTGACTCGTACACTCTCACATATCATTTGGAGAATTGTCTGTGCTCTTGTGTGAAGATGAGGGCCACAATTTGTCTCAATACTGTCAAAAACTCATTCTCTATAGGAATGCCAGCATAGCTATTTGCACCTAACTAGAGGTGGGTAATCCATCCCAGCAAAAATCTATCCAAGGATTTTGTTTCAACAGCCTTGTTGGTTCTGCTGCAGATATTCTAACACACATGAAGTTGGAGCAAAATCCTGGGATGGATTTTTACTTTAGGGACCTGGATTACCCATAATACTTATTCAAGTCACAATAACTACTTAATATATCTATTTGGATCCTTCTTACCACTTAACTGCTTTCCAACAGCCACAGAGAACACCTGGTATATCATATAGACTGCCAGAAGATGCTGCTTTTGTTTGTCCATCGAATGATGGTATAATTTGTATTAATATGCAGATTATGATTATATAAGAAGAGACACCAGGAACCATCTTTGCATGTTCTGCCAGCTTCACTCTGTACTGTACAGCAAACCGTGTAACTCCAGCTTTTACAGGTTACTTGCATGATGCACATACTGTAGTAAAGCTATGCTGGCTCTTATACCCTTCCAGTCGTACAGATTCAGGCACTTTGCAATAGCCCACCCACTCTTTGTATTCTAGTACAGCTGTTCAGAATTTTGTATACATGAAATATTCATGATTATAACTGGAAAAAAATGACTAAAGTGAGGAATGTCTTGTGAATTTGTCAAAGCATTTGATTCATTGTTTTAAGACTGAAGCACAAAATTTCTTTATGCCTTGCCCGGTCTTATTTACGACTCTCATAGGCCTTTTAGTCGGCCTTCAGTGTGTAACTGTGTATCTGTAAGTATGTTTGTATGTATGTATGTATAGTTTCAGCCTAATGGAGGCAAATAAGTCAAGCTTTATATGTCAGATAGGGAACATTTCTGTCTCCGCAGAGGACTTGATTTGACGCATGCAAAACATCATTTTCCTCACTGTATGTAATTTGATACACAAGAAGACTAGAAGGAGAGCAACCTCCAATGAAATATGAGATATAGGACTTCTCAGAGTTTTATCTTCATGAATTCACACATTTTTGTTCTAGATCATTCCAGGAGAATGTTTGAAGGTTCACCTTGCTGGTACAGTTGGAGACCCCAATAATACGATGGATGGTCCAAATAGTATATGGCTTATTAACCCAGAAAGTAACAAATGATGAATAAGAGAAGATGTGTGACTGATGACTTGTTCATTACAGATGGGATTTGCATATATGTACAGTCATATTAGAATATTATGACCTAGCATCTGCTTCACAGGTGTTCACTCAAAGTTAGCTGGTCCACTGTGGTGCATTGATTGCTCTCACCTCTGGCATCAATGGCCCGTAGAGCACCACTGTTCTGCCGTTGGGAGACTCGGTGTATGAGAAGTCCATTCTTGGTGCATCTTCATTACATCAGCGCTGGAACAAAGTGATCAGTTTCCGAGATGCTACCACCCCTCACTCGGTACCCTATTATCATGCCCTTTTAGACATCATCTCCTTTGCCCATGATGATCGTTTTGCACTCTGCTACAACTGGCTGGTGTGCTCGATTATTTAATTCATTCCAAACCAGGGGTGGTCGTTATATTCTAATATGACTGTATAGCTTCACCTCTAATAAAGTGGAGAGTGAGTGTACGGCTCTAGAAAGTGAATATCAAAGGCAATAACCCACAATGGCTCTACTTCACCTGCATTTTTGTCTGGGCTGCCCCCATTGACTTCCACAGGGGGCTCCTTCCCAGATCTGCTTTTCTCTTTCGTGCCACAGAATTGGCATGGAGTGGCCAGCTCCAGTTGCTCCAACATCTGACAATCAAAGTCCGTGTTTTCTTGTCTCTTCAATGTTGCTGAGCTTATCTTACTTGCTTATGCCTTCTACAAATGAAATAGGAGTGTATGTTTTTTCAGAGAGGCCTTAACTCTTCGTGATTTTAGAACATTTGCAAGGATGATGAGCTGTTTAGTGAAACCTACACGTCTCGGCCTTGATGTGGTGGACGAGAGCGAAAATAAACTGGGGTGTGTCTAGGTCAGGGGAAGAAAAACAAGAGCTGGCTCACTATTTTCACCACACAACCAAGGCCTGTTTTTAAAAACGCCTTAACGGTGAACACTGGGGATGCCTTTGTTGATATCCAACTTAGTGAAGCATTTTTCAATGGCGGTCTATTTGAGGAAAATACTTCTCAACTTATTTTTCACTGAATCTTCAATGTGATGTGTTGCAGTTCTGCAAAGTCTTAACCGGTGGTTATTTTTGATTCCTGTGAGCTATGATCAGACTTTTTGTTGTTGTTGTTGTTCCTAATACCTCATAAGGCAACTGGAAACTGAGTTGTGTTAGGGGGAGATTTTAAAAAAAGGCATTAACATGCATAATGTGTCATTAACTCATGGAAAGTGCTTGGTGGTGTTCTGTTTTAATGTGTGACGTCCTTACCATGCTGTTGGCTGAAGCCTCAGTTTACACTTAATCTTTTTTTTCTCTTCCATCTGTAATTTTAAAATCATTATTATGCACTTGAATCTGCATTGTATGTTTGTGAACAGATTGAGTGAGGATTTGCTTTTGTTTTTAAATCATAACTATTGTTAAATAAGTATTTCCTGTCCATTTTAAACAAAACAAGACTGTAAAATGAATTGTCTTGTCAGATATATTTATAGTTGTTCTCTCAAGTATCTGTTATCAGAGGAACCTGTGTTCAGATGTACTTTGTATATACAATGGTGTACATTACAGAGGTACATTCATTCTTTTTGTTTTTGTTTTCTTTTTTGGGTACAAGATTGTACAGTAATAGCAATAGTAGTTTACTCTCAAATACACCTTATATAATTACATGTGTAGTTCTTGTAGGAATTTTTTTTTCTTTTTTTAATAAACTGCTTGCTATACATGTCTTTGTGTTTGTTTTTGGGATGTGTGAATGAGTCAATGCAAGTAAAAGCCGTCATTTACATGCACAAGTTTTAGTATTTTTACATCTTAACTACATGAAATAAATGCAACATGTTCATAGTTTTTGTAAAAGTACTTTAACTGAAAATTTGTTTTATAGTATTTACCGTACGTCAATGACACATGCTTGCAATTCACTGCTTAACACTAAAAAGTAGACACTTTTAGATTTTTTGTGTAAAAAATCATTTTCAGGCTGCACAGCACTGAAGGGACTTTATGTAGGTTCATCTTGCAGTTCAGATTTGTGCCACAAGAGGTCAGCAGAACTAAAACTGGGTGCAAAGTTCTAATAGTTTAGAATATATACAACTGTCAGCAAAGGAAAGCACCCAAAAGTCAGTTCAAAATTGACTAAATAAGTATTAATTGGACAAGAGAAGAAAAGAGTTTCAGCTTCCATATGACGTTTCTTTTGTATGTATTTAAGGAAATAATCTGTGTGTAAGATGCTGGACCTGCTGGTGACTCCAGGCTATTTCAGATGTTAACAAGCTCAGTTCAGATCATAAATGGTTGAAACTATCAAACTGTAAACAGCACAGTGTCTGTATACACAAATAAAGTGTGTCCCACAAGGTTCTGCTCTAGGACCTCTACTATTCACAGTATACAGTATACTCAGTTATCTATAAGCCACAGCTTTCAGTAAGACCCTGAACAAGTTTGTAGTCCAGAATGAAGGTGCCACAATTCTTAAACACATTAGAAAGGCCCTATTGGCCCTGTATTGACTACATTAACTGATGGTCAAATTGTGTTTCTTTGCCGACTTGAATGACTGCCCCTGTTGTCCACGTTTGTATGGTTGAAGGTTGACCTTCATCAACCTCTGGACCAGTTCTATTAAGTCTACCTGTGCCATACATACTCATACTGTGATGGGAAAATCACCAGGCCATTAAAAAGGCACAATATAAATGTAACATTCATTAATATCAATTAAATGTAAAGATATAATAACTGCAATAGATTCATTTTTGAATTATTACATATGCAAACATAGCTCTTGTAAACATGTCATTTTAAAAATACACTGATTTGAGCTCTATATAGTGATTCCACAATTTCTTCAGAGAATTGATATTGACAAATGATTGTACATGTGTAAATTATGCTGTCTGATCCACTCAAATCAACACAATACATACTAACACACCACAACCACGTCAGTGTCACTGCAGTTCTGAGAATGATCCACCGCTCAAATAATACCTGCTTTGTAGGGGTCCTGACCACTGAAAAACAGTATGAAATGAGGTTAAAGTATATAGCGAAACAGATGCTCTACAGTCTGTAATTGTAGATCTACAAAGT
The DNA here is from genome assembly GCA_036984385.1 of Crenuchus spilurus. Lineage (NCBI taxonomy): Eukaryota > Metazoa > Chordata > Actinopteri > Characiformes > Crenuchidae > Crenuchus > Crenuchus spilurus. The sequence goes on along the minus strand of BRDA01032953.1, from coordinate 7,567 downwards.
GCACTTACATGGTCAGTGTAGTTAAAATGGACAATGAGTGGTTTTAATGTTATGGCTGTTTCGTGTAGCCATTTGGCCTTGACAGTGTCATACAACGCATTGACCGCACGATGGCGACAAAGGTCATTTAAATTTTAAAGGCAAACGTTCAATTCTACCACTCAAGCATTATTAATGTAGGAATTTTTACGTTTCTGACGTGAAGTAATGTCGTTTATTTTATTATTCTATTATTTTTCTTCCATATGTACTGAAGAAAAAACGTTCAAACGAACACATGGCTAAGTGTTGCCTGTCCAACACAAGACTTTTTCCAGTTCCACCTTAAATTGTGCACGGGATCCATTCAGGTATATGACAGGGGCTGGTAGGGTTGAGCGTAGATAAGGCAGCATTTAAGGTGGAACGGCGAATTCTAACCAGAAGTTTCGTCACAACAAGGAAGTTGCTGCTTCTCCTAAAACGAAAGCAGCTCGTTCTTTTTTATGTACTTGTGTGTGTAAAGGCTTTACCTTCGTTTGAGAGACTTGTCAGCTCTACATGGAGACGCTGTTACTCGTTTCTGTATTCGTATTCATCTCCACGTCAGCTTAAATATGATAATGGTTTGTTTCTTTTCTTTTTCTTCGACATATGAGTAAATACAACTGCTGGTTGAATGAGGGAAGCAGAACAAACTGTGATTGACGTTACAGAGGTCTAGTTCAGTGTTATTAGAGAAAAAGTCCTGAGTAAGAGAAGTCTTCTGTTCTTACATTTCTCTGTCAGAACTAAGCTTTGTTTACTTCATACAGGTCACAGGATGAGTGAACATTTTCTTCTTTATCACTGAGTCACAAAGACAAAGGTAAATATATTACTACTAACCTTACAAAACACAAAACTTTACAACTGTAGTTCATTGTTGTTCACAATTTAATTAAACAAGGTAAATTCATGTGTTATGTCATTATATTATCATTATATTATTAGTCATTATATTACATGTAAAGTAACACATATCAAGCCTTTTTGTTGACCAGTATGAGCTCATGAAAATTAAAAATGCATCTAAAATTTTTGGAATATTTCATAAAATGTTACATTTTTCAATTAAACAGATTTTTTCATGATAATCTATTTGTTAGAGATGTATATAATAGGCACTATTATGATAGTAATATAATGGTTCAGTACAGTCAAATCTCATGGTAAGTGGCATCATGGTACAATGTTAATTCTACAGATATACAAGTCAAAAATGACCCGCACTTTAGTTAAATTCAAACTTCTATTGGCCGCAGTGTCTTATCAAGGCTTTCTGTACTAAGACCGGATTTTCAAGCTGTTGCCCGACGTCTCTGTAATGCGCTCCCAGACTCCCAGAGCGTGGAGTCTTTTAAAAAACATCTTAAAACTTTTTCATTCAAAAAGGCCTACCAGGACATGCAAACTGTTCGTGTGTAGTTATTAGTAACATTTGTAACATAAATATATCTGTTTTTAACTTATTTTATGCTGTAGCACTTTGAGATTTCCTTGAAATGTAAAGTGCATTATAAATTAAATGTATTATTATTATTATTAAGTCACTGTCTCCATAATAACTGCTTTGCAGGTTTGAACATGTTACGTCAGTTCATTTATGACTGCAGTGCAACAAAAATGGCCGCCCCACTTATGATTTACACGAAGAGCAACATGCAGTGCATTGGTGACTCGTAGCTCAGCAAAAAACATTTTTACGAGAGAATACAAAAGCTTGTTAATAGATGGACAAAATGTACTGAGCAAGAGATTATTTAGAAAAATTTAAATTTGTTAATTCTGATTAAAATAAATTCCACAGCCAGATTGTGGATAACTTTTTTATATTGACATGAAATGCCATGATGCTACCACATAAGAAGTAAAAACTCAGGTCACAATACAATACAATACAGGTATTTCCACACTGACAGTTATATGATATCTGATAAAGATATAGCGTATGTTAGTATTATTGTATGTCCACAAAGTGCATAATAATATCATGTTATTTTATTTAGTTCTGTTAAATATCATGGTATATTAGAATGCAGCATGGTAATACCGTCATGGAACCACATATTGTTTTTTTAAGGGCAGCTTTGATCAACATATTTAGTAAAAGTAGTGTCTTACATCTTATTTTCTGCTCTTTTGCAGACAACTTTAACAAGATATTTTTAAATAAGACCAAGGCAATTTCATTATTCCTTACATAACTTTGTTTTTATTTCAATTGTTTTATCCGAATTATATTTTCAATAATTACATTATTTTATTTTAAAATCAATTTAAAGAGGAATTCCACGAAGGTTTCAAAATTTCTGAACAGCTCAAATAGCTGAGATGTAAACAAAGACTTTTTTGTACGTCACTGATCAAGAATAGATCGGAATCGGGCTGATCACGGCATTTTTTAATCGGTATCGGCTTTTCTGAACACAAACCTAAGCCCGATCTTTGTCGTAAACAAAGGAGTCATAAAACGAGAGCAGAGCTTGTATCAGAACGTGATTATAATGTCTGCTGTGTGGACTTAACTCAAATTAGTACCTCATCAGCGTTCTTCTCTCTCACACTCACACACGTAAGGTACGTATTAAAGGTACGTAAAAATAAAAAAAAATAAAAAAAAGTTACAATTACAGCAGCGAGAAAACCCACCGTGCACTTGACTCTCACTCGCCTCCTCAGTAAAAGCGCAGCCGCTGGCTCACGTACGCCCCCCTTCAGTGCGGAGGAGTACTGCCCTGCCTCACGCTGTGCCTTTTCACTGCGGTTTTATGTCCCATCAGCAAAACTAAACATGTCACTAACAAACATTAAACATAAATGGTTAAAGACATTAGCCAGGGTATAAATCAGGGTATATAAACGTATATGCCAACATTATATTGGCGACATGCAGCGATACGGCAACAGGCACGCGCCAACTGCATGTATCAACCCAGTTTGTGATGGATTGCACATTCATAGCGCTTTTCCACCAAAAAGAACTCTGGTTCTTGAACTGGTGCCGTTCGGGCTTATGAGAACCGCGGTGCTTTTCAGTGAACCAGCCCGCGTTTCCACCAAGTTTTAGTTGAACCGAGAATACGTCACGGTGTACGTCATCAACAAAGCGGAATTATAAAGAAAGATGCCGGAGCGCATCGACTACTTGCGAGCATTTGTGCTCTTGGTACAAATGTTTGTTTCACTTCACAAGTCAAATCTAGAGCTAAGCTAAACTAACCCTTTTTTAGCTTCTTTAGCTTATCTATCACTCGCTCTCTTGAACGAACAAAACCTGCCCGAGCTAAATCCTCCACCAGCTCGCTGTAGAGTTTCTCCTTTCTAATACTCCCCTCAAGTTTCTCCTGAAACTCCGGAGAACACCAAATAGATAACAAACACTGAGTTTCTTCAGTGGACCACTGTACACTACGAGTCGCCTCAGTGCGCAGGCGCGTTTGGTTCGCACTGAAAAAACAAGTATTTTTTGGTTCCCGCTGCGAACGAACGTTCTTGGTTCGGACCGGTATTTTTGTTGGTGGAAACGCGCCGAACGGTTCAAAATTAGGTTCTTGAACCAGAACCGTGCCGGTTCCGTGTTGGTGGAAAAGCGCTATCAGAGGTGAGGCTCGGCTCGGCGCTACCGCATCTCGCGTTTCTCCCTTGTTATTTGAACAGGAAATATGTAATTTCAGCGATTTTGACTATATAAAAAGTTCAAAATTAGTCATAAAGATCAGTGGACCCTTGGTTTTTTATGAACAAAAAAGTCACGCTTGGTTTGCGCGGACGCGTGACTCCGCTGAGCATCACATGTCACCAGGTGACTTCTTTGAGTCACAAACAATAGATAAACCACAAGAGGCCTCAA
>BRDA01032947.1:0-12025 GCA_036984385.1 Crenuchus spilurus | reverse complement strand
AGTTAAATAAATACACAGTAAAAGCATTACAATGTATTTCTAATACGGTTAACCCAAAATCTCCTGAATCCTTTTAGAAAAGTAAATAATTTAATTAATAAATAAAGAGGCAGACAGCTCAACCCCCCAATGTTGGACCCAAAGTTACGGCCTTGAATAAAGGTGTAAATGACCTACAAGCACAGATCAGTTCAGCTAAGCACACAGCAGCAGTGAGGGGCGAGAGCTCATTCATTCATTATCCCACCCACTTAATCCTTATCAGGCTCGCGGTTAGTCCCCTACCCCCTCACTGGGCGCAAGGCAGGGCAGTACACTATTCAACTAAGCCCAGGACAGGGCGCCAGTCCATCCTGTAAGATCAGAGTTTTTAGTAAATCAGAGTGCAGCAGAGGTGTCTGTGTGTTTCACACAGTTAAGCACCACAAAAGCTACAGGTTCTGCATATCTGACTTGTTAAGAAAGGTTTTCACAGATCCCTAAACAGCTAAAAAATTCTGAAGTACTCAGACAAAGACAGAATTGTTATACAGCACAGTCATGTCTTGGAAATGTATAATTTTGTTTTTGCATATTTGAAATGTAAAATAGTTTAAATAGCTTTTAAGGGCAGTGTCTGCATGTTAGTCATTAGGGCCCATAAAGCTTTTTTTCATATACATATCAGCCACATGCCTAGTGCACAACTTTTTTTAAAATGTCCTTGTATGTGAACATGCAATACATTATATATTACCATAACCCCCCCCCCCCCCAACTGGGGTTAGGTGTCCTCTTTTTCATCATCTCAGGTCTGGTCACCCTAGTATAGAACCATCTACAACGATTTCCACATCAATCTGAAGAACCCTTTCACCATGGAAAGGACCCTTTTCCACATGAAGGGTTATTTGAGTGTTCATTGTTCTATAAAGAACTATTTTCTTTACTAAAGAACCCTTGAAGTAGAGGTCTACATTACGCGGGACCCGTTACAATACCTTGCGGCGTGGGACCGGCGCGGGAGCGGGCAGTCCAGACGACACGGGGGCGGGACCAGATATACATGTCGAAAAATCCAGCAAATTAATAAATAGTCTAGAAAATGATAATCATGCAGAGATGTCCTGCATAATGAACATAAACACAGATAATCAGTAAGACAGTCAAAATACTGGCGCAGCGTCACGTGAACATGAAGTGACTCGTCATTGTGATACAGCAACCACAGAGCCTGCAGACGGTCAGTCACACACACACACACACACACACACACACACACACACACACACACACACACACACGCACGCGCACACACATACACTCACACACACTCTCCCTCTGTGCTGCTGTAATAAGTATTATTTTAAACCTAAATAATATTTTGATGTTGTAATAAATATGTAAATAAATTTTAAGCTCTGTATAGTTAATGTGATTGATGTGAGGATCAGGGGCGGTACGAGGGCCAGGCTACGAAGCTATAAGTCCGGGTTTTTTCTCAATAGCTCCGGATCTTATATGTAACCCAGAACCGATCCAGCAACATCTGCTCCCCTCCTTCTGTCTCTCTGAACTAGACTGTTCGCGCACCCCCCACACACATGGGATGACAACCTGAACTCAACTCATGCATGCAAAGCCCTCCCAACAACAAAAAACTACTTTTGAACAAGGCAGCAAAAATGTCAACATTTTAAGCTGCTATAGCGTGGTAACTGAATTAGGAGAGTTCAGAATATGGAAATGAACCTCAAACACTGTTGTCTTCAACTTTAAACACAAATCCCACAAATAAATCAGCACAGGAAAACAGACCAATTCCCAAATCCTGTTTCATAACCGAAAGAAAAGTGTTAACAGTCCTGTCTCCATCACCAAACTTTACATACATCAACCTCAGGACCACTTTCAATTACCACTCAATGTCAAACATCATCAACATCATCCATTTAATTCACCTTCTCTCTCAGACACTTCTCTTCCATGCTGTGCATTTCGTCTCTCCTGTTTTTCTCATTTCTCTTTACTCGTCTCCTTTCTGACATCTCTATTCTGTGTACCCGTTCTGATTTTTCAGAATTCTTTTCACTCCTCTCATCTCTCAGACACTTCTCTTCCATACCATACATCTCATATTTCTCCCCTGTTTTTCTCTTCACTCACCTACATTTCTCTTCCATGACATACACCTGTTTTCTCTCCATTCTGATTTTCTTCAGGTCTATCAATTCAGGAGATGCCGTTTCACTTCATACACTCTTCAATAATCTTTCTCAGACGCTTCTCGTCCATACCGTGCAAATCATCAACTGTTTCTCCCTTTGTTTTCCTCCCCATCTGACATGGCCATCTAGTCCTGCCTACTATATAAATATAGTATATATCATTAAACTGAGTCATGAGCTCACAATAAAAGATAACAGCTTCATAAAGTAAAATCATAGTGGTTGAAATGGGGGAAGACCACATCTGGAAATGTTTCACCCCAATCAATTTCATGTATCTTCTTTGTAGACAAAAAACTGAACTGAAAAATGCATTCTACGGTTCATGTAATATAAACATGTAAGGTGTTTAGAGGATTAGTAAACACTGACAGACTATGAGTTTCCTGTAAAGTGGCTTCATCACTTACCTGATTTGGGGTCACAGAGCACAGGTGGGCTGCTGCTAAGACTAGGACTACCGTTATAGAACCCACTGCTGCTACAGCTACTGCTCCACACACACACAACCCAGGATAGTGCACTGGAGTTCACTGGAAATGGAGGGACAGCAGAAGAAAGAGATACTAACATAATAAAGTGTGGGTCGAGTTACTAATTGGATGGAAGACCACCAAGAAAAATTTGTGCAAAAATATCAATTTTAGAAGTTATAATATGAGGATTTTGCTTAAATTAAATCAGCAGTTGCTGAGGTGTGCCCCCTCCTGTCAGTTTGAGTTTTCTAATATTTATTTTTATGCCTTTTTTAGTTGTTTTCACAGTTTCTATGTTTGTGTTTTAAATGCTGGGCTAGTCATATAGTCACCATGGTTATCAACCAAAAGACTCAGGAAGTACAAGACCACATAAAAGTTTCATAACAGATGGTGTTACATCTGATAAAAGTGTGTTTATTTCGTGCTTATTTTTTTCAGATGCTAAGCACCAATCTTAACTGTACAGTAAGTGGCGGAAACTACTTTTTTGGTGGAAGAACTACTTACTGATTTGTCATTATTAAAAACCATTTTGAAACAACATTTAGACTTTACATTTTTCTTTACTTTGTAAAACTGTATGATATGCACTACCAGTCAAAAGTTTTAGAACACCCCACATTTTCCAGTTTCTTATTGTAAAAGATTGAGTTTAATGTCTCATTTCACTCTGAAATGAAAGCAGAGTTAAATAAGAACTCATAGAATCCGTTTACAGACCAAAATGTGTCTAAACTTTGGACACAAAGTGGCACCTTTGTCAGATATAACAGCTGATCACACTCCTGACATTCTTTCTACAACAGACATCAAACATTCTTCAGACAGTTCTTCACAAATCTGCTGCAGAACGTCACATAAATGTTGGCACTTGTAGGTTTGCTTTGCTTTTCACTTCATCCTAAATCAGCTGGATGGGGTTTAAGTCTGGAGACTGTGCTCCACTCCATGTTTTCTAGCTGACCATCTTGTTGTTGTTTCCTGAGGTAGTTCTGGCAGAGCTTGGACTGATGTTTTGGGTCATTATCTTGCTATAAGATGAACCTCTGACCAACTAGGCACACACCTGAGGGTACAGCATACATCTTTGTCACTTTCGGAGTACATCTCGAGGGTCACTGAGGAGTGTACGCTGGCGCATCTAGCTGCTACTGCTCCCTGTAGTTTGTTTAGTGTTTTTACTGCTTGTTTTTATCTGCTGTCTTAGACAATGTTAATCAGCAAGCTGTTTTCTGGTTTACCTTAATCTGGATTAATATATCCTTCATTGTCCATCCAGTCATGCCACTAATCCAATATACTTCAGCAGAACTTTGTCAACTATGGGTCTGCTATTTTGAGCCACCACCGGAACTTCATCTGCCTCTGGATATTCCTTGTCACTCTCGTCGGAAACACATTCATCGTGGGTCCCAGCGACACTGGAATTTTGATGATACTAAAGCCAATACTATCTTTCTGGTCCACCGCATCATGCCCACCAAGGAACGCTGGACGGGCTTCCAACTCCAGTATGCTAATCAACCTAGCAAGGTCGGCTAGCATGAAACCCGGTCACACTAACATTTCCTTTTAATTACTCAATATACGTTCACTCACAAACAAGGGTCCTTTACTCTGTGATCTCCTGCAGGATGGTAAGTTTGATTTCCTGTGTCTAACTGAGACGTGGCAACAGCCCGATGACTTCTCACAATTGAATCAAACTATTCCACCCAGGTTTGTTTACATTTTGAAACCCCATGAGTCTTGCCGTGAGGGCGGTCTTGCGATACTCTACAGGAAAAAGTGGAAGGTGTCTTCGGCTACTGTTCCAGCCTCGTTTGAGTCTATTGCTCTTCAAATTACTGGACCTGTTCCAACTGTCCTGGCTACCATCTACCCAAAACCAATTAGTGATCAATTCACTGATTTTCCAACTCACTCCAAAAATCTCATTTTTGATCTCATCTGCTGCTCTGGTTAAATTCCTTTTAACTGTACATCTTCTGAGTTCCCTATATCTGATCATAAGCTAGCATCTTTCAATGTCCACTTACTTCCGTTAACCCTTAATCTGCCCCGCTCCATCTCTTTTCGTAACATTAAGAACATTGATAAAGCTGCTTTTTCCAATGTAATTGCAAAGCTTGCAAGAATAGACAATGTGTCCACCCCAGAAGACCTTGTCTCCCACTACTATGATGGAGCACGCACTATTCTGGACACTCTTGCACCTTTAAAATCATGATCAGTCTGCTTTTCCCACTCTGCTCCCTGGTTTTCGGCTGAGTTACACAAGTAGAAAGCTAAATGAACAACTTTATAAAAAAACAGGTCTATATGTCCACAAAATTATGTATAATGAACATCTATTCAATTATAAGGACTCTCTTTCTAAAATTAAATCAGCTTACTATGCCAATCAGTTCAGGCAAAGGGAAATCAGGACCACTGTTTTCTACCATAAACAGTATTGTTATTCACCTTCTGCACTTATTCACCTTATTCAGTATTCAGTATTCACCTTCTGCACTGCCACCTCACTGGTATTCTGATGATCAGTGTAATACTTTTATGACCTTTTTTAATGCCAAAATAGAAAATATCCATAAGCAATTAGTTCAGTCAACACCTACAAACCATATGCCACGGTCATTGGTTTTCTGTGATTCCCCTCAATCCTTGCTCAGTCTCTCAACTATTGATGATATATCTGGTTTTATTAAGAAATCCAAATCATCCACATGCCAACTATATCCTTTTCCTCTCAGTTAGTAAAAGCATGTCTTCCTTCTCTGTCCTCTTTAGTTACTGATATAATTAATTCCTCTCTCACTTCTGGTACTGTCCCTTCTTCTCTCAAAACAGCTTCAATAACTCCTTTTCTCAAAAAACCTGGGGCAGACCCCAATGATCTGAACAATTAGCAACTAATTTCAAATCTGCCTTTTATTGCCAAAATACTTGAAAGAGTAGTCGCAGCTCAAGTACATGCACACCTCTCTGATAATAATTTGTTTGAACAATTTCAGTCTGGTTTCTGCCCAACTCATTGCACAATGACAGCTTTGATTAAAACCACTAACGATCTGCTCTTGTGAGCTGATTCCGGTTTGCTAACTATACTTGTTTTTCTAACAGCAGCTTTCAATACCATCTCTCATGACATTCTTTTAGCGAGATTAGCTTCCATCAGTATCCCTGGCACTGCTCTAATCTGGTTTAGGTCTTATTTACTTGTATTTGGACGCACACAGTTTGTTCAACTTAAAGATTTCAGATCTCAGTTTTTTCCTGTTACCTCTTGAGTTCCTCAGGGTTCTATTTTAGGCCCTCTTCTTTTTATTATCTATCTCCTACCTCTTGGTCAAATTTTCAGAAAATTCCATATTCAGTTCCATTGTTATGAGATGATACCCAGCTCTACATTTCTACCAAACCTAATATAGTGCTTACTCTCTCTACTCTTTCTGACTGCTTGTCAACTCTTGGTCATGAAAACTCTTGGTTTTCACTCAACAGCGATAAAACATGTTTTTCTTGTGGATACGAAGTCCATTTTGGCCAAGTGCAACAGTCTTTCACTTTCTATTGACAATACAGTAGTCTTACCCTCTTCTGAGGTAAAGAGTCTGGGTGTCATCTTCAACAGCACACTATCTTTTGAAGATGTTAATAACATTTCCCGGATTGCATATTTTCATTTAAGTAATATTAACCGCCTTCGTTCATCTTTTACGTCAAATAGTACTGCTACACTTGTTCATGCCATGGATCTCGCATTGATTATTGCAACTCTGTTCTCTCTGGTTTGCCCTCCAAACTTTTCTGTGAACTTCAACTGTTTCAGAATGCTGCTGCTCGGATCATCACTCGCACTTCTCATTTTGACCATATTACGCCTGTTCTTCAACAACTTCACTGGTTCCCTGTTAAAGCATAAATAGACTACAAGATTCTTCTTCTCACTTTTAAGGCACTTCACAACTTAGCAGCTCTATATCTCTCTGAACATTTTCACCTTCATTATACTCCATCCCGTACTCTCAGACCTTCTTCATCTTCATTTCTCACTATACCTCTCATTCGCTGTTACTATGGAGTCCAGAGCCTTTAGTCATTCTGCTCCATGCCTCTGGAACTCTCTTCCTCAGGACCTTCGTAATATCAGTTCTCTATCTATTATTAAATCTCAGTTAAAAACATACTTTTTACACGGGTCTATCAAACTTGGCATTTACCTTAGATTCAGTATCCCAGTTTATGACTACTTCTTCTCTTTTCTACAACTCTTGTTTCATGTGTTTTTTTTTTAGTACATTACTTGAAATGCCTTGTTTTTGTCTTTATTTTATTTTATTCCCTTACCAAAAATAATTATACTTCGAGTACATGTTATTAAGTATACTTAAGTATAATAAAAGTATTTCCCTAAGGGTACTTTTATTTAACAAGTATACTTACTTGGGAGTAAATTGGCCTACTTTAAATTCAAGTACATAAAAAGTAAACTGGAAGGATACTCTATAATTTATTGTTTAAAATTGGTATATTTCAAGTACACTTGCATATGCTACTTTTTGGTAAAGGTTTGCTTTTATTTTACATGTAAGGTGACCTTGGGTACCTTGAAAGGTGCCTATAAATAAAATGTATTATTATTATTATTATTACAGCATGGTGTTGCAGAATGCTGTGGTAGCCGTGGTGGCTCAGGTTGCCTCTCACTCTGTAGCAATTAGTAGCAGCAGATTTCAAGGTTTGATCTATCTCCATTACTGCAGAACAACTTTCACCTGTTAACCTATTTCATGTTCCTGACAAAAGCCTTTGTGTATATTTCTGAAATGTACATTAACTTTAAGTTTTTGGTAACTTTACTTTTTTAACGTCTGGCAGATCACCATTTACCTTTGTATCATTTCAAGCTTTTCATTGGACTTGAATTGCAATAAATGACAGAAAAAAATGGATGTTCTAAAACTTTTGGTCAGTAGTATTTGGTCAGTAGTATTTACCAGTAAGATCAAAACCAAGCATTTGTTGACTAGTCTGTTAGACCACCATTAAGATCTGGATGAGCTTTGAACAGACTGAGAAATGCTTTTTTAGGTGACCACTGGGTTCCACCATTTCTTAGCAATGTTGGCATTACAGATCCACTTCTACTAAAGAGGAAAAATTTAGACTCCAACATGTCTTGGCAGATTGGCTACATCTAAAGTACGTGGACAATTCTTTTAGTGTGTGTGTGTTTAGACTCACATGTGGTCTCATTGCCTCTCAGAGCTTCACTGACTGAAGCTTTATAAACAGCAAACACAGTGATCTCGTACTCAGTCTGAGAGCTGAGATTCTTCAGTACAGCTGAAGTCTCAGTATCACTCACCACAACCTGCATCAGCACCACAACAAAGACTTATCAAACCCAGTACTGTGCATACACCAACAAATGGGTCTATAAAGCACCAGTAAAGGTTCCAGTATTTTGCAACAATAATACTCTATATAGGTTCTATATAAAATCATACACAAAACACATTATCTATCTGTCTGAACCATTTCAATACTATGACTACAATTGGTTCTTTGCTTTCTTATGGTCCTTTAACCAAAAAAAAAACAAAAAAAAACAGTCAAAAAGTGAATTGATATGAAAAGGGAAGTTACCTCATCTGGCTGGCCTCCTTTGGATGAAGAGTACATTACACAATATTTCTCCACAAGTCCTGGTGCATGAGTCCAGGAGACTTGAAAACTTTGTGGTGTTACTTCAGACGTCTTCAGGTTCTGTGGAGGACCTGTTAGATCTTCTCAAACCAGAAGCACAAAACAACTGTTAGTGTTTATTCATTTTCAGATGCAGGTGGATAGGCAGGTGATGCAAACTTGACCCTGTGAATCCACTGTGTGCATCCCAAAGACAAGCACATGCTGTCCACCTCCATGTTTAAAAATATCATCTTTAGTAGTTATAATATGAGGATTTGGCTCAAATTAAATCAGTTGTTGCTGAGGTGTGCCCCCTCCTGACAGTTTGAGTTTTCTAGTATTTTCTTTTATGCATTTTTAGTTGTTTTCACAGTTTCTACATTTGCGTTTTAAATTATGGACTTGTGTTAGTTGTGCTACAGGCATACTGTCATGATCTGTGGTGGTGTGGAGATGAGGAGACAGGATGCAGGGGGTAAATCCACACGAGTGTTTATTTACAACACAATAACAGTAATAACAGAAACTATATGCTACAGACTGACACAGGAAGGCACAGATCCATATAACAACAGGCACTACCATTCAGTGACCAACAAAGACAGAGCACATCACGGAAGGTTAAATAAGACATGTAACCACAAATAGGGCTGGGTGTTAACACAGGACAGATGTGAACACAAATAACATGACATAACGGAGAGATGGAGACAAGACAAAACTCCAATAACAGCACATGGCTAAACACCTGCAGGGAGACTGCGGCATGGAGCAGCCACAGCTGGGGGTGTGACATGTAGTTACTCAGATAGTTGCAGTTTGCTGAGTTCTGCCATTTTTACACAGGAAGTACACAACCACAAAATCCCATTGAAAAGTTTCATAACAGTTGTTACATCTGATAAAAGCATGTTTATTTATTTCATGCTCTTTTTTCTTCAGGTGCTAAGCAACAATTTTAACTCTACAGTAAGTGGCTGGATCTACTTGTTTTGTGGCAGTACTGCTTACTGAGTTATCATTATTAAAAACCTTTTTGAAACATTTTGACTTTCTTTGTTTCACATTTTCTTTACTTTATAAAACTGTATGATATAAAAAGATGAGCATTAAAACCACAGTAGCTCTCCAGACTCCAACATACCAACCTGTCTTATAAATGCTAATATCATCCCTGTACCAAAGAATCACTACAAATATTTGATAGTTTGTCAAAACATGTCTACAGTAGATACCACATGCCTTGTGCTTCATTGCTGGGGTCCAAACATATTTCACAGCCATTTAAATAACATCAAGAATGAAATTAACATGTTCCTGTGATACAGAGCATTTTCAGTGAAATGCCATGAAAATACTAAAGGTGTTTGAACCTTAACTGCAGATTATGCAACAAACACAAGTTTTGAAATTTTAGATTCACAACCCTGTGAGGTGAAATATTCATTAAGGAATGCTCAAAAGAAATTAAATTGATGCCAAAGCTGAACTAATGCAGTTTTTTTCTGGTTTAAGTGAGTTGTGCCTCACTGCAATATGATGCTACATTATAGCATCTAGGAATCCTGAGAGAGATCTTTACCCAAACTAATGGCACTGTCCTGGGTAAATCAAATCTGGGCAGTAGTCTTGGGAGATTTTTCCTTGAACTGTAAGTATGTGTGTGTGGGGTATTCATAACAGTTTAAGACTATATGGCTATTTCATTAATGCTAGTCTGCAACTGTATACTAAACTTTCTAGCCAGCACATCCCAGCATTTGAATTGTCTGATGTAGCATATACTGTAAGTTACGACTTTTAGACTCTGAGAATGGCTAGGTTAGCTATTGCTGGCTGTTCTGCACTGTATATTCAGGCTAATATTTGGCTACTCAGTACTGTCCTACAGGCAGCAGTCTTGCTAACTATAAAGCTCATTATAGCACAATTTAATTCTGGCTCATATTCATAAATCATCACATTTTTATTGAATGTAAAGTTGTAAGGATGCTCCTATGCCACACTCTTACATTTGAGTGATTTCTTGGACATAATAATACATGAAAAAACAATGTTATTCACTGTGATTTTAATCATATAATCATTTGTTCGGGCTTTCAAGTGTTTGGTAGAATTTGCAAGTGTCATCAATAGTGTCTCTTGAGAGGGATCATGACGTGGACACTTCTACCTTGATCCCAAGGCAGCACTGCCACATCTGCCCCCTACTACCCAACCAGTGCAGTTCAAAAGATCTTGCCATGTTCAATAAAAATGCAAAGAGCCGTGTGACGAAATGGGAAACTGCTAAATAACCAACAAGTTTCAAGGCACGTGATGATGATCATATAATCATATAAGCTGGTACTCACTTCTTATCTTTTGATGTTGCTGCTCTACACCATCACATACAGACTTAGTCAGACCCTCCACTATAGTGTTCAGGTGGCTGAATTCAGACAACATGTAGACGTGTGTTTTAAGAGGCTTGGAGGCGATGATGTTCATCTCATTCTCATCAGTGTCCTTTACTCCTACAAACAAAGCAACAAACATATTCTAGCACCTCACATGACATCATACAAGAGAGAACTGAATTCACTGAGATACTTTCAATTTGGTTGAAAAGATAAAGCACATCAATCTAAACTGCACAGTCACTTTTATGAGCACTGCAGCTAAACAAACTCTTTTTTCAATCAGGTTATCAAAAAACTTAGCCAAATTAGCCTTAGCGAAGTAATCAAGGAACAGGGGGCACAAACTAAAAGCTGCTGTGACTGTGGTTTATCGTAGCCCAAAACAATATAAACTACAGGGGAAGGCTTGCTGAGCCACATGCAACTGAGAACCCTGAAGAACTTTGTCAAACACATATATTGAGAAATTCAGAATGAGTGTGTCAGGAGAATGAGGCTCTACTCTCTCACAGGTGCACCATCACCACAAGGGGATCTCACGTAACACTTACTACAAACACACATTACAAATGTGCCAAGAAACAGTTCTCTTGACTCTACATCAGACAAACAAAGTGAAGCCTTTAAGAGCCTGGAGAGATCCACATCTCAGATGGTATAATCCCTTCACAGGATAATCAGAGATTATGAATATTCCATTTTACCAAAGCTGGCATTGGATGTTCTGCAATTACATTTTGCAGTAGAGAGTCAAATTTAGTCTGAAAGAAGCTAGAAAAAGCATTAACAGTAGTCTCATGTGAAATTGTCTCATACCAATCACAAACAGCTCCACCCCAGCATCCTTCAGGTTCTGGGAAGGAATGACAATGTCATCCTGGGATTTTCCATCAGTGATCAAGATTACAATCTTAGGAACGTTCCTGCGAGAACCAGATTCCGGTTTGAAGTTGTCTAAAAGGTATTTAAGGGCCAGACCTAAAAAATCACATACATACATTACAACATATGCACATGTAATTGTGAAGTTGAGTCACTGCTCAAAATAATATAACAATTATTATTAAATAAGATAAAATAACAGTTTGAATAATTGTGGTTATTGTATAAACTATAAATATGATTTCATTCTCAGGGCACAGAAACAGAACTGTCACCTGTCACTGTGCTCCCTCCTTTATATGGAAAGTTTATCACAGCATCAATCACAACTTCTTTTGAGCTGTAAGTGTTTAGATGCCAC
>BRDA01032941.1:0-26406 GCA_036984385.1 Crenuchus spilurus | reverse complement strand
TTATGGAATGTTGTAGTTTGTAAAATGGAACATTGTGGTTTGTGAAGTGATGGAATGTTGTAGATTGTAAAATGGAAAATTGTGGTTTGTGAAGTTATGAAATGTTGTAGTTTGTAAAATGGAAAATTGCTGTTTGTAAAGTGATGGAATGTTGTAGTTTGTAAAATGGAACATTGTGGTTTGTGAAGTGATTTAATGTTGTAGTTTGTAAAATAGAACATTGTGGTTTGTAAAGTAATTGAATGCTGTAGTTTGTAAAATGGAACATTGTGGTTTGTAAAGTGATTGAATGTTGTAGTTTGCAAAATGGAACATTGTGGTTTGTAAAGTGATTGAATGTTGTCGTTTGTAAAATGGTACATTGTGGTTTGTGAAGTGATGAAATGTTGTAGTTTGTAAAATGGAAAATTGCTGTTTGTAAAGTGATGGAATGTTGTAGTTTGTAAAATGGAACATTGTGGTTTGTGAAGTGATTTAATGTTGTAGTTTGTAAAATAGAACATTGTGGTTTGTAAAGTAATTGAATGCTGTAGTTTGTAAAATGGAACATTGTGGTTTGTAAAGTGATTGAATGTTGTAGTTTGCAAAATGGAACATTGTGGTTTGTAAAGTGATTGAATGTTGTCGTTTGTAAAATGGTACATTGTGGTTTGTAAAGTGATGAAATGTTGTAGTTTGTAAAATGGCAAATTGTGGTTTGTGAAGTTATGGAATGTTGTATTTTGTAAAATAGAACATTGGTTTGTAAAGTGATTGAATGTTGTAGTTTGTAAATTGGAACATTGTGGTTTGTGAAGTGATGAAATATTGTAGTTTGTAAAATGGAAAATTGTTGTTTGTAAAGTGATGAAATGTTGTGGTTTGTAAAATGGAACATTGTGGTTTGTGAAGTGAATTAATGTTGTAGTTTGTAAAATAGAACATTGTGGTTTGTAAAGTAATTGAATGCTGTAGTTTGTAAAATGGAACATTGTGGTTTGTAAAGTGATTGAATGTTGTAGTTTGTAAAATGGAACATTGTGGTTTGTAAAGTGATTGAATGTTGTAGTTTGTAAAATGGTACATTGTGGTTTGTAAAGTGATGGATTGTTGTAGTTTGTAACATGTTGGACAGTTTGAGTTGAGTGCAGACTGACTCAATATTGTCTCTTGTAATGACTCTTTTAGAGCTTGTAAAATTAAACACGTATGTGTTCAGCTTTGATGTGCTTTATATTTGAGTTTGTAATGTGTTTATAAAGTTTGTAAACTCTTTGTTGGAGCAGGAGTGTGTACTGGACTGACAAAGCATATAGTTTTAGTTTAATGTATTAAGTTCCTATATGTTCCTGTTGCAGTGTAGGGGTAGTTATATTCCTGCAGAGCAGTAGTTAATGTATATACATGGTTTATGTATTTTAACTCAGCAGAAGCAGCGGTTTCTCATGCCTCTCTTTCTCTGTCTCAGATATCTCTGCGGACACCGCCTTGTCTCTGGACGGTAGTGGGCGTTTGGACTACAGTGTCCGTCAGAGCTGGAAGAGGGATGTATTGCTAGACAGAGCACTACAGAGCTCCTCACACACACACACTGAGAGCAGCAGTCTGGAGATGAAGTTCCGCACACGCAGCAAAATGGGAACACTGCTCCATGTGCAGGAAAACTCCAACTACACCACTGTTAGGGTAAGGACACTGCTGCCTCTTCTCACTCAGCTCCAGTTCAAGTCCTCACTACTCATGACTAAACACCAGCCCTTGTCTCTCCATCCTTCCTCCATTCTTCAACCCTCTCTCTATTCTCCACGAGTGCCTTTAGTCTTCATCGTTTTATTTATCTTTTTCAATTCCTTTCTTCCTTTTTTCATTTTTTTCTATTGTTTTTTTTTTCTTTTGCACTTTTATCCCTTTCTTTTGTGCCCTCTCCTTTCTTTTCTTTCTTCTTCCTCCTCCTCCCTGCCTCTTTCCCTTCCCTCCCTCCTTTCTTCCTTCTTTCCTTCCCTTCTTTGCAGTGTTTCCTTTCTTTCTTTATTTCATTCTTTCTTTTTTCTTTCACCCTTTTCTCCCCTTCTTGCGTGCTTCATCTGGGGCTCCTCTGTCTGAGTGATTTGTTGTTTTCCACTTCGTCTGCCTCACTGTTCTATCAGTCTCATACCTGCTCAGCTGCCGAGGCCACAGGGGCTGTATCCAATGTCCAATCTTTAGAAACACCACACACACACAAGCACACACACATACGCGCACACACCAACACATTCACACAAGCGCACGCGCACATACACACACATACACATGCACACACACACACACACACACGCACACACCAACACATTCACACAAGTGCGCACACACACACACGCACACACCAACACATTCACACAAGCGCACGCGCACATACACACACACACACACATGCACACACACACACACCAACACATTCACACAAGTGCGCGCACACACACACACACACACACACACACACACACACAAATAGCCCCCCACACACACACACACACAAATAGCCCACACACACACCAACACATTCACACAAGCGTGCGCACACACACACACACACACACACACAAATAGCCCACACACACACACACACACACACACACACATTCACACAAGTGCACGCACATGCGTGCACACACAAACACATACACATCACACACACACACACACACACACACACCAACACATTCACACACAAATAGCCCCCCCACACACACACACACACACACACACAAATAGCTCACACACAGACCAACACATTCACACAAACACACACACACACACACACACACACATCACACACTATATCACAACAAGATGCTGAATATCTAGAGTTCAAATTTGTTCCCCAGATTGCTTTTCAATTCTTTTTTCTCTTCTTTTTTCTCTTGGCAAGGAGGATGTTCTTTTTCCGATTTTGTGAAACCTTTAAATCAAATGCCCTGTCGACTACACACTACAGGAGACAATATTTCTGTCTGTGGCTTTCTCTAGCAACCTTTCTCTCTGAGAAGTCAAAGGATTCTAATCTAAACTCATCCATACAGGGACGTTTAGTGTACTCTGAGATTATTCCCTCAGCACGACTGGGTTTATTTTATGTGTGCAGTTTTACAGCAGATTCACTGCAGACATTAACCCTTAGAAGCCATGTTGTCATTTACTGTAGAAGCCCTGCTTGTTGCACTGAACTTTTACAATGATATAACAAAGTGAGGGCTAATGTGTGACATGACGTTTTGTTGGGTTTGTTCACAGTTGTGCCACAGTTCGTGCTGAGGAGTACACCCCCCACATTTCTGTACATATGTGATTATGTCTTTTCATGGGACAACACTATAGAACTGAAAGTTGGATATAAGTAGGGCTGCGAATCTTTGGGAATCGAACAAATCGATCCAGAATCGATTCTTGGTGTCACGAAACGATTTTTTTTCTGATTCTTTCAAATCCAAACAAAATACTTTACCGTTGCAATCTCTGTAAATCACATGAGTCACGTCAAGCCCTTTCTTACCCGGCCGGGTTGATGGTAAAATCCAAAGTGTTTCCAAATGGCTGCTTTCAAAGCGCGCGGCTTGGCTTGCATGCCTGTATATAGCCCACGCTGCTTCCTTGTTTTGCCTAGCACTACGGTGGCTGAGAAGGCACATCCACACCCGCAAAAAAAATCAATTTTTTGAAAACGAGAATCGATTCTGAATCGTTCAGTGTGAGAAACGCGATTCGAGCTCAAAGCGATTTTTTTCAGCACCCCTAGATATAAGTTAGAGTAGTCAGTGTTCAGCTTGTATAACAGTATAGGTTGACTTGTCTCTATAGATTTTAGGGAGAAAGTGGTTATTTATTTTATAACTTCCCTTTGAAGAAGAGCTTTGGTGAGAGTGAGATGGAGTGAGGTGAGAGAGTATGGGCTGGGTATCTGTAACCACACAGGATCTTTCTCATCTTATCCTGTATAGCTTCATTCAGTATTTAGAGTATTTTGGGATGAAAGATGATTAAATAAATGTTAGATCTTATTCTGTTTCAGTGTTTTGTGTCAGGTGTCCTGCTTTCAGATTTGATGATCATTTTTAAAGTTATATATAAAATATTTCTTGAAGTGAATAAATGTTTTAGAAATGTATTATTATTATTATTGCTTCATTTTAAATGTTGTAGAACTTCCTCAGTCATTTCAGATGCATCTATAACTTTGGATTCTGGTCAAATGAGTTTGTAGTTTTATACTAATGATTTTAAATGTGCATTTTCACTGGACTGATTACTTCTCTCTCTCTCTCTCTCTCTCTCTCTCTCTCTCTCTTTCTCCTCTTCCCTTTTATCCCTTCATCAGCTCAAGAATGGCAACCTGCAGTATGTTTCTGATGCTGGAGTGGGCGGGAAGGTGGAGAGGGTTGTGGGAGATGTAGTTCTTTCTGATGGTCAGTGGCATACACTGCTACTGAAGAAGAATGGCTCCTCCACCATAATTCGCATTGACGAGTCCAGCCTGCGGGTTATACAGCACACCACTCAGGACTTCGGAGGGGTGGACGTCCTGACCCTCTCTCTGGGAGGAGTGCCTTTCCGTCCAGGTCAACAGAAAACATCACCAGGTTAGTTTGAAACTTTTCACATCTCTGAAAAAGTTGCACTTTAATCTCCACCCATAAATAATCAGTCTTTTTTCAGCAAAAGTATTTAGTTTGCATCTGATACTTGAATGTTGTTGTTTTTTGCATCTGATTAATATAACAGTTAAACATCTGAATAATATAACAGTTAAATGTCTGAGTAATGTATCAGTTAAACGTCTGAGTAATGTAACAGTTAAATGTCTGAGTAATGTAACAGTTAAACATCTGAATAATATAACAGTTAAACGTCTGAGTAATGTATCAGTTAAACGTCTGAGTAATGTAACAGCTAAACGTCTGAGTAATGTATCAGTTAAACATATGAGTAATGTAACAGTTAAATGTCTGAGTAATGTATCAGTTAAACGTCTGAGAAATGTATCAGTTAAACGTCTGAGTAATGTATCAGTTAAACATCTGAGTAATGTAACAGTTAAATGTCTGAGTAAAGTAACAGTTAAACGTCTGAGTAGTCTGAGTAAAGTAACAGTTAACCATCTGAGTAATGTATCAGTTAAACCTCTGAGTAATGTAACAGTTAAACGTCTGAGTAAAGTAACAGTTAAACGTGTGAGTAATGTATTAGTTAAACGTCTGAGTAATGTATCAGTTAAACGTCTGAGTAATGTAACAGTTAAACGTCTGAGTAATGTATCAGTTAAACGTCTGAGTAATGTATCAGTTAAACGTCTGAGTAATGTAACAGTTAAACGTCTGAGTAAAGTAACAGTTAACCATCTGAGTAATGTATCAGTTAAACGTCTGAGTAATGTAACAGTTAAACGTCTGAGTAAAGTAACAGTTAAACGTCTGAGTAATGTATTAGTTAAAAGTCTGAGTAATGTATCAGTTAAACGTCTGAGTAATGTAACAGTTAAACGTCTGAGTAATGTAACAGTTAAACCTCTGAGAAAAGTAACAGTTAAACCTCTGAGTAAAGTAACAGTTAAACGTCTGAGTAATGTAATAGTTAAACATCTGAGTAATGTAACAGTTAAACATCTGAGTAATGAAACAGTTAAACATCTGATTATGAGTTAAACAGCTGTTTAAATAACAGTTAAACATCTGAGTAATGTAACAATTAAACATCTGAGTAATGTAACAGTTAAACATCTGAGTAATGTAACAGTTAAACATCTGAGTAATGTAACAGTTAAATGTCTGAGTAAAGTAACAGTTAAACATCTGAGTAATGTATCAGTTAAACGTCTGAGTAATGTAACAGTTAAACATCTGAGTAATGTATCAGTTAAAAGTCTGAGTAATGTAACAGTTAAAAGTCTGAGTAATGTAACAGTTAAACATCTGAGTAATATAACAGTTAAACATCTGAGTAAACTAACAGTTAAACATCTGTGATTGAAAATGACTTCATTAAAACTTATAGATTCATATAATTTTTTGTCAAGAACTAAAGATTTCTTCTTTCATTTGTCTCTCTCTCCAGTCACAGACTGGTTTCACCTTATTCACAACTTGAGACAAAATTTTGGAACCATGCTATAGCTCATCCTGTAGGCTTCTATGTTAACCTAGCAAGCTAATAATGATAAACAGCTGTGACTTTCTGCAGAGCACATTGTACAAAATGTTTTTAGATGGTTCTTGAAGATACTTTCACATTATTTCATTTTGATAAGGTTTGATAAGTTGGAAGAGACAAAAAGGTACTGTGGGAAAATGTTCACCATCAAAATTGGGTAAATCTGTCTCACTGTGATATGGCCAGATGTCAACTAATTAAGTCCAAAATGTCTGAACATAAACATGGTTCCATGCATTCAGGATCTCTAAGGCATACCTGTATCAGCATAAATGTAGAGAGACAGTGAGATCATGTTCAGCCAGGGAGATTCCAGCCAACTCGACTGGCCTTTTGTCTCTAATAAGTAGAACCAAATGCTCTCCATTTACATGGTGGATAAATTCAATAAACATCTATTTACATTGGTGAGGCAACGTTGAGAGGCAACACGAGAGCTCAGGTTCTGATTAGCCACATCACTGTTTTGCCCAGACGGCCTTGAACCCCATTCTCTGGAGCCAAAGATAAATTGTCTGGCATGTAAAAGCATGTTTGCTAGAGTGGACGCTTTCTGAGAGTGGCATGTTGTCTCTCCACCCTTGTTGGACGTAATGGGAGTTGATGGATGGAGGTGTGTGCTGATGAGATACACAGTGAGATGTGGGCCTGTGCCAGAGCAATTAGCCGCTCACACAAAACACTTACTGTTTGTATCACAGAAGCCTTCTTTTGAACTGAACAAAGGCAATTACGCTTCAATATTCTCTGTTTATGGCTTTAGTGATATTTGTGAACCTAATGGGTGACTGGAGGGCTGTTGGTCTGTATTCATGTACATGCTCACTTTTTTGTTAGTATAAACATTAATTAAAATTAAGTAATAAGCTAAATGGTCTTTTGGAGTTCTTTTAAAGTTTCTGCAGGACTGATTTAGTCACTGTGAGTTAAAATATCAAATCACTTTTATTGTGCAATGGAGGCAAATAACCCAAATCTTTATTATTCAATTATTATTCTTTTTTGTTGGGCACACTCATTCAGAGTGCAATATTACATAAAGCTAATACATAACAATCTCTCTCCATCTCTCTCCCTCTCCCTCTCTGTGTCTGTCTGTCTGTCTCTCTCTCTCTCTCTCTCTCTCTCTCTCTCTCTCTCTCTCTCTCTCTAGGTTTTGATGGCTGTTATGCTTATGTTAAGTACAACGCTGAGCTTCTTCCATTCACCGGCGACCACAGAGTTGTCTCCATCTCCAAGACAGACCCATCTGTGAAGGTCGGCTGCCGTGGCCCCAATCTCTGTGAGAGTGCCCCCTGCTGGGATGGCTTGATGTGCGTCAATCAGTGGTACAGCTATCAGTGCGTCCCTTCAGGGGACTGTGCCTCCAGCCCATGCCAGAATGGTGGCAGCTGTGTGCCAGGAACCCGTGGAGGCTTCAGCTGTGTGTGTGAAGAACTCTACACAGGACAAGTCTGTGAGAGCCTGGTGGCATGTCTGGGTGTGACGTGCCCCCAGGGGATGACTTGTAAGGCTGGCGGAAATGGAGGATTCATCTGCAGTCCGGCCCCAAGACCTGAAGAGCTGGTCCTACCCATTTGGGCAGTGCCAGCCATTGTGGGTAGCTGTGCTACTGTGCTTGCCCTGGTGGTGCTCAGCCTTATACTACACAACCACTGCAAGGGTGGCAATAAGACTACAGTGCCAAAGGAGGAGAAGAAGCCTAAGGAGAAGAAAAAGAAAAAGAAAAAGAAGAAGGGGAGTGAAAATGTTGCATTTGATGATCCTGACAACATCCCACCATATGGAGATGATATGACAGTCAGGAAGCAACCAGAAGGGAATCCAAAACCTGACATCATCGAGAGGGAGAATCCATACCTGATCTATGATGAGACAGACATTCCTCAGGGTGGAGAAGCCGTTCCCAGTGCTCCTTGTGTCCCCTGTGGGGTTCCTGAGGCTGACATTGAGCACTATGATATTGACAACGCCAGTAGCATTGCCCCATCTGATGCCGACATTGTCCAGCACTACAAGCAGTTTCGAAGCCACACACCCAAGTTCAGCATTCAGAGACACAGCCCTCTGGGTTATGCCCGACAGTCGCCTCTACCTCTTGGGGCATCTAGTTACACTTACCAGCCCACATATGCCCAGGGACTCCGCTCCACTCCCTTAAGTCATGCCCCCTGTCCCACTTCTAATCCTCTTTCCCGACACAGTCCTGCACCATTCTCCAAGCCAGCATCCTTTTACCGAAACACTCCAACACGGGAGTTGAACCTGGCACGACGCGATGGTAGCCCTCTCGATCTGCACGGAGATGCTTGTCAGCAGTTCAACTATGCTACACGGCTTGGGCGCCGCAGCAAGAGCCCTCAGACCATGATGGCTGGCCATGGATCTCGTCCTGGAAGTCGTTTGAAACAGCCCATAGAGCAGATCCCATTAGAAAGTGGGCCTCCTGTTGGGCTGAGTATAGAGGAGGTGGAGCGCCTCAACACTCCACGGCCTAGAAATCCCAGCATCTGCAGCGCCGACCACGGCCGCTCTTCATCTGAGGAAGATTGTCGGCGCCCCTTGTCACGTGTCCGAAATCCAGCAGATGGGATCCCAGCACCAGAGTCATCCTCTGAGAGCGACTCGCACGACTCCTTCACCTGCTCAGAAATGGAGTATGACCGGGAGAAGCCTGTCACTTACGGATCCCGAGTGCCCAAGCTCTCACAGGTTAATGAGTCGGATGCGGATGATGAGGATTATGGGGGAAGAATCAAGCAGAAGCGGTACTCCAGCCGACGGGCAGAGGGTGGAACCACAGGAGGAGGACACGCCCCACTTGGGGAGCACCAGCACCATACACTGCCCCACAAGCTGGGCCAGGGGGCAGGTAACTTCAATTGGGACAGCCTGCTGAACTGGGGTCCAGGATTCACCCACTACGTGGATGTATTCAAAGACTTGGCCTTGCTTCCAGAAAACTCTACTGCTGCTAATAAGGACATTGAAATGAACAGTGGGGACGGATCAGTCACCATCATTGCAGAAGGAGAGGCGGAGCAATATGTATGAGACCGTACCTCTGTTTTTGCACTCTCGGGATTAGGTGGATTATGGGCAGATATGAGAGAAATGTTAGCAATAATAAATGTGTCCGTCCTTTTCTTTTTCTTTGTTTTTAATTCATAACAAGACGAGCTTAAATGCAGTAAGGCAGAGCGATATACCTGTGATGATTCTTCTGATCTCCCTTCTGCT
Organism: Crenuchus spilurus; assembly: GCA_036984385.1. Classification (NCBI taxonomy): domain Eukaryota; kingdom Metazoa; phylum Chordata; class Actinopteri; order Characiformes; family Crenuchidae; genus Crenuchus; species Crenuchus spilurus. Next base: position 17,004 of record BRDA01032941.1, on the reverse strand, counting down.
CTGAGTAGCAGACTTGCAAAGCATCCCTTAGTGAAAGAGGTATTTTAACAGCCCCTCACACATCCTAAAGTAGATGTTAAACGAACTCCTTCATGGATCACATAAGCTTCCATAGTGACTTCCATTCAATTTCTTCCATGTAGCAGAAAGCCAGGGGGAGTTGCTGTTTGTTTTGAAAGCACAGCCATATGAACTTAATCAGACAGAGGACTCCTCACTCCAGCTAAGACCTCCACTCTCTGGGTTTAAAAACTGAGCAGCAGTGGGTGTGATGAGATGAGAGATAATGCTAGTGTTGTCACAGCATTACTATGAGGCCAGCTTAGCTGAGGTTCTGGGCTGGGTCCTCAGGCCTGCTTCCTGTTCGTGAGAGGGTGTATGTCTGTATGTCTTGCGTTCACACCTGCAAGTGTCTGTGATGGCCGAGTGCGTGACAGTGGTCAGTGTTACAAGGAAAACTCAATTCCTGCCCTCTCGCTGACCGCCATTCCTTTCTTTCTATATCTCTCTGAAAACCGGGCTGGATTACAGACCCAACGAGCCAAGCCTAGAGTGACGGAGCCTCTACAGTACATATTTAAGGATTTTCTCTGAGGCTCTTTGTTTGAGTGGAGGTTGCTGACTTGCATTGTGGGATGTAAATATGATGTTGCTATACTAGGCCTGGCAACTTCATGACCTTTGACCCCAACTAAAGCAAAACCACCTGAACTCTGAAAGACAATGAACTCTTGTACAATGTACATTTTGTATCAATGAAGGAAACTCTTTGGAATTCAGTGTTCTCTGTTGTTAACGTGTTTTTGTTTTTTGTCTTTTTTGTAATGTACTGTTTCTACTTTTTTACTGTTTATTAACTTAAAGTACTTAAGCAGTGTTTTTATGGATATTTTTTCATATGCTGGAAATTATGCTCTTACTTTCAGGGGAAGTAAGATTGAAGTACTTATTTTTTACATTTGTTACTTATGTAACGTCAGTATTTTCCACTTTTTTGATAAAACTATAACATACTGTATGCTTTATACGTGTAAGAGCCAATAACAGAATAAAAATATTTATTTAAAAGATGCAATTTCCAGACTAATGCAATAATGCTTAACAAAATTAAGATTTAACTTAATAACAGAGTATGTTCTGTATGGGCCATTCCTAACATACCGGCCGGTTAAACATGGCACAGAAATGCCAGCAGCTTTTCTTCTACCCTGGATGCTCAGATATTCAGTTGTCTAAACATACACTCTGGGGGGAGGTTAAATAAAACTTTGGATGAACTGAATACAGTATTTCAAAGAGCCACTAAAATCAGGTGAAATGGAGGTTAGGCAGTCCTGACCCAGAGAAGACAAAAAAAAGATTATTTTAAATGTCCTATATTCAAATATCCTGTTTCTAATAACAAAACCTTCTGCTGCAGCAAAAGCTCATATCTCCCAAATGTTCACTTTCAGACAGAACCAATTTCATTCTTAATTTCTCACTTTTGGCAGTTAAAAATATTGATTTCTCTAAGTTGCAAGAAGTTCATAAAAAGCTACTATCATAAACCTAAAATATCCAGCTGAGAGAGAGAGCCCGATAGACAGAGAGAGAGAGAGAGACAGAGAGAGAGAGAGAGAGAGAGAGAGAGACAGAGAGAGACACAGAGAGAGACAGACAGAGAGACAGAGAGAGAGAGAGACAGACAGAGAGAGAGAGAGACAGAGAGAGAGACAGAAAGAGAGACAGAGAGAGATGGAAAATGAGGAGAGGCAGATGGAGTGAGTGTGGATGCAGATGGTTTAGGGTCTGAAGTAAATTGCTGACATCTGGGGTGATGCCACTCTGAGGTTTCAGAAACACACACACACACACACACACACACACTTGCATACACACACTGAACTGAATTCTCCTCTTTACAAAGTCATGTAAACTATGCAGTGATCCATTCCACTGTGTGTGTGTGTGTGTGTGTGTGTATTCAAGCTTCAGCTCATCTTCAGAATTGTATGTTACAGAAACTTCTCCAGACACCAACTTTATATCTCAGTCGTTTTGGTCACTTTCTGTTGAAGGTTTCTTTGGTCATTTTTTCATGTATTTTAAGCCAGTGTTCATGAAGCACAGTGACACCTATAAAGACCTAACATAAACCTACATAAACATGTAGGTAACACTTTATAATAACTTTCATTAATAGCTCATTAAGTAATGATAACTGTGAACAAATCATTAGTTACTGATGATTTCATTAACAAATGATTTACTAATGATTTATTAATGAATTGTTAACATCTGTAAAAATTAATAGAATCATTAGTAACTACATGAACTGTCATTTATAAACATTTGTTCATGTTCAAATTCTTATGAACTATTGATTTGTTCAGTTATTAATCATTAGTTAATGGCTTATTAATGAAAGTTATTATAAAGTCTTACCAACATTTATATGTTTTATTACAATAGTCATCATCTCTTAAAAATTACATTTGGCTTTTATTTTTTATCAAAATTAGCAAAAGCTTATGTAGGTGTTATGTAGACTAGGATAAAGCAGTGTTACCAATTTTACTCCATCAACAAGACATTCTCACAACGTTGTCAGAATGTTTTTAAATGTTATTGTGTTTATGGGACATTTTTAATCATCTCATGAACTTGTTTCTTTTAGGATGTTTTTTCTGTTTTTTTCTGTCTCATGGCTTTACTTGACTTGTATGTATTATGGTCCAGTACACAATATAGTGGGTGTGTCTTGATACCTAGTGTGCTGTCTTATTCCCTGCTTTGTACATAGGCAGCTGTGTTAATGAGCTGCATTTTAATTAAAATAAGATCTCATAAAACATTCACTTTAGGTAGATGTGATCAAGTCCACCTCCTGCTAATTTTCATCCATCCATCCATCCATTATCACACCCGCTTAATCCTTATCAGGATCACGGTTAGTCCCCTCACTGGGCGCAGGGCAGGGCATTACACCATTCACCTAAGCAAAGGACAGAGCACCAGTCCATCGCTGGGTAACACACACACACGTACTTACAGACAATTTTAGAGTATGTCCATGTTTTTGGACTGTGGGAGGAAACTGGAGTCCCCGGAGGAAACCCACATAGACACGGGGAGAACCTAGAAACTCCACTCAGATGGGAATTCGAACCCAAGACCCCAGCGCTGAGAGGCGAACATGCTAACCACTAAGCCACTGTGCCGCCCTCCTGCTAATTTTACTCAATAATAATAATAATAATAACAACAACAACAACAACAACAACAACAACAACAACAACAACAACAACAACAAGAAGAAGAATGTTCAACAAAAGGCCTGGTTGGCTAGTAGAAACAGTAGACTGATCTGGCAAAGCAAATTGATACAATGAGTAAATCACAGTTATGGGCTGTTTTTTTTTAATCAGTACAGGATAAAAATGTTTGATGTAACATTGTAAAATGTAAAAATGTAACATTGATCCAGAGGACATGTTGGTTATGATGCTTTACATACGGTCTCACAGTACATTATACTTCTTTTCCTTACGGTGAGTACCTCAGTATCTAGACCCATCTGTCATCAGCACTTTATATATAATATAAAGTTAATATTCAATATTAAAATCCCCAAATTTAAGATGAGGCAAGCAGAAATGATTGTTTTGGTCCCATTATTATTATAGTCCAAAGGCATAGGTTTTGCAAGGGATGTGCCCCCTTCAAACTTCAGAGGGGGTGTAGTTGTCCCCCAATAAATTCTGCTGACAGCATCCCTGTAATTTCATTTTAACAGCATTTATACAACAATCGAAAGACTTCTGGCTCTTTAGTCTCAGCTCTCACATCACTTTCACCTATATATGTTATGTTGTAAAGCTGTGCTACAGCAGCCACTTGTTCATCTTTGACTTTAACTCAAGCATAAACGTGAACAAGCAACAAGTCTGCAAATTCTCACAGAGTCCTGAGAGATGAAACATGCAGACATCTGTGATGAAGCTGTGTCTGTTTGGCCTCAATTACTAAACACCATATCGAGCGCCGTGTGCCTGAGAAACCCCTTTCAACACACACACAGACTCACGGCATAAGAGCGTGGGAAGCTTTCGGCAAAGCCACATGCACTTGCCACTGTGCTAATGTTTTGCATTAGGAATGCCTGAAACAGCATTGTTGTTTTCCAATTAACCACAGCTGTCAATTCAAAGCTTGGAGAAAACCCAGTTTATCCCAAAATGTATTCATTTTTAATTCATCCATCATCTTCCACTTGATCTTGATCAGGGTCACGGTGAGTCCCCTACCCCTTCTCCGAGTGCAGGCCAGGGCATCACACACTATCCTAGCTAAGCCAAAGACAGGGTGCCAATCCATCACAGGGTGCACATACACACACAAGGACAATATAGAGTACCCAATTCACCTGACCTCCATGATCTTGAACTGTGGGAGGAAACTAGAAACCCACGCAAACATGGGGAGAACATGGAAACTCCACCCAGAACCAAAATCTTCAGCATTGAGAGGCGAACATCCTCATCGCTAAGCCACCGTGCCACCCTCATGTTTAATCTTTAGTGTTAAAATGGCTAAAGGGCTGAAGTACCTAACGTAGGACAAATTAGCAGAAAATGCATATTAGCATAGCATTAATTCAGTACCTGAATGATCATATACTTCACCTTACTTGTCCATCTGTTAAGTCTAACCCTGGAGTTCAGACCCAACACATCTGACTATTCAGATGACTGTGGATCAGGTCTGTTAGATTTAGGGTGCTTTCACACCTGAATGGTCTGAACCAAGGTTTGTGTGTTTGTTACTTTGTATATATTTGGTCCGGTTAGGTTTGTTTTCACACTGCATGTTTGCGAGCGCACCAAAGACTTTTAGTTTGACACGCCTACGTGCTGTCATCATCACTTACGTGTTGTGTGTCTTTCTACACTCAACACTGATCGGTTTGTAGTAGGACGTGTGTCTGACGTGTATATATACTTATATACTGATGCCACAGTTTCTTTAGTTTAGGTTGCTCTGTCATCTCCTTTCTCTCTCGTCAGAAAATAGAAGCTCAGAAACCTCAGAACCTCAGAAAATAAGCTGCACTTTGACTTTTCACATGTTAATCAGACCAAAATTATATTAAACAATGTAGGTGTGAAAGCACCCTAAATCTTCAGGACTCCCCTGTGTTAAACAGTCCTAAATAGACATGCTCATGTGCTTTCTCACAGTGTATTACATACACACTACCAGTCAAAAGTTTTAGAACAGTGTTAGAAAGTTTTAGAATGTGTCTGGTCTGCACCTAGTGTGTCAGGGGTTCATCCTACAGTAAGATAACAACCCAAAACATCAGTCCAAGCTCTGCCAGAACTACCTCAGGAAACAATAACAAGATGGTCAGCTTGAAAACATGGAGTGGAGCACAGTCTCCAGACTTAAACCCCATCCAGCTGATTTGTGAAGAACTGTCTGAAGAATGTACTACTCTGCTACTTTGATGAGTCCAAAGTTTAGATTCATTTTGGTCTATAAATTGATTCCATGAGTTCTTATTTAACTTATATGCTTTAATTTCAGTGTACAATAAGACATTAAACTCAATCATTTTACTTAAAAACACTGGAAAAATTGGGTGTTCTAAAACTTTTGAACTGGCTAAAAGTTTTGACAGTAGGCTTCAGTATGGCTCCTAATGTTAGCTATGCACCATTAGCTAAGACTTTATCTAACTCAAACTTATTCTGATCTCGAGATAAGCCAAAAGTTATTGTTAACCAACTGACCACACCATACAGATTTGGATCTACAAGCTCTGTTGTTCTCAATTACACAATTAGAGTGAATTTATACTTATAGTGTGTTCATGCTAATGCTAATACTTCTACTGTGCTAATGCTAACACTAGTTCTACTCATTTTATTATTTTACTATTTATACTCGTTTCATTTTAGTCATATTTAGTTTATATTTAGTTCTTAACTCACTTTTGTGGATTCTTTGGCTTAGTGTGGCTAAACTTTTGTTCTCACTTTGGTGCATTAGCATTTTGCTTTAGCCTAAGAGTATGGCAAGCTCAGTCCTGGAGGGCCACTCTGCTGTTTAGTGTTTTCCCCGCTCTAATAACTCAGTTCAGTTTAATTTCATTTGTACAGTGCTTTTTTACAAAAGACATGGCACAAGCAGCTGTACAGAAATCCAGGTCAAGACCCTTAATGAGCAAAGCCAAGAGCGATGGCAGCAGGAAAACCCCTCTGACTCCACAAATTAAAAGGTTTCCAGTTAACTCACGAGTTGAATCAGATCTGTTAGGGCAAGATTAACTTAAAAAAATCCTTTAATGTCCTCCAGGTCTGGAATTACAAAATTGCTGTACTCACACAGCTTTCATGCCATTCATGCTACACTGTGTAAAAGTGTGTTAATGAACTGCAAAAGAAGGCGGATGTATTTGCCATTATTAAGCAAAATTAACAGGAACTCAAACAGAAATGTTTAGAATGACAAGACAGGGAATGGTGGGAATATGTATGCAAAAATGATAAACACGATGGGTAGGAGGGGGTTTGAACAGAACAATACAGACAGGCAGGACAAAGACTGAGACTAAAGGCAAATAATAATAATTAATAACAAATAATAATAATTAGTAACAAATAATAATACATCATAATAATTGTCAGGTTGTAATAAAGGGAAACACATTAAGAACAACGCAAACATGAAATCAATAGCAAAACCTAACAAAGTCAAAAATGAAGAAAAAGACCTAAAACATGACTGTTGCTTTATGTTTGCTTGTTTATTTATGTATTTATTCATGTATTTATTAACCTAGTTAAATTCTGAGTCTTTCTCTTAATATTTTATGATTTCAGTGGTGTAAAGCATACTGATACAGTGTCAGCTGCTTATAAATGTGTTACATAAATAAACATTAACTTTTTCAATAACAGTCATTTAAAAACAGGGCTAACCTACAGGACCAACAGATTCTGGCTTTGTAAAGAGCATGTTACAAATGTTTTATCTTTCTGTTTTAAAACTGGAAGATCACAAATATGTGTTTACTGCTTACTGAGATACTCTAAAATTACAGTTTAATTTAGAATTAGTATTATCAATAAAATAATAATAATAATAATAATAATAATAATAATAATAATAATAATAATACCTCTATTCTGCATGTATAATTCATATTGAACATATTCAAATTACTGTGTAGAGGTTTTAAATTGATTATCTGGACTGTAATTTTTGCTCAGAAATATTCAAATATAATAAAATATTTAAATAACTTTATTACACTAAGTAGTGATAGTCTGTTTAAAATGTGTTGTTTAATCCTTTTCAAACCTCTCTTCATGGCAATCTAGTATTATTGGTAGTTCTCTTCCAATACCTGGATTGGTTTATCACTACTTCATCTGGAACATCTGGAACTGTTTTTCAATCTAGTTCACAAAATAACTATTTGAGAAATTATTTTATCTTTTTACATTTTGTTTCTTAACTTCAACAAACAAATTGTCATTCACAGTGTTGTTGTTGTTGTTGTTGTTGTTGTTATTATTATTATTATTGCATAGATTGTCACAGTAGTTTTGCATATAAGTATTTAAGTCTGTCTCTTGTTGAATCAAATCATCACTGCAGTGTTCCTACATCAAGTGTTGAGCGTTCTCAGAAGAGCAGAGGTGACCCTGCAGGATTAAAGGTTTGGTCAAACACTTTATTTACTGATTCATAAACATGGATTACTGGCACTACTGTACTTTCCCCTCATTGGCATATTCAGTGAGCAATTCACAACAGAACACCATCCAAACAACAATGCTAAAAATTAGGTTATAATTCAAAATCTATAGAATGTAAACTATAATGTTTTCAAACATGACCATAACAACTGATTATTATCAAGAAATGAGTAGAAATTAAACATATAGATAAAAGTTACATATACACAGAGAGATGGCTTCTAACAGTTGATGAGTAGCTGGAAAATAAGTGAGTTTGTGTTTAATGTGAGACCAAATATTCTCTGTAGGGTTTAAATCTGAACTCTGATAAGGCCAAACATGAGCCTGATGGACTTGTCTCTAGCCTCAAGTGTTGTTCTAAAATAATGCCTGGACTTGGAGTCTTATGCAGCTGTGGGCAGCAAGCCTTTCATCATAATTCTGCTGTATCCAAAGCCTGTATTGACTTTTCACAGTGAAGTATCTCACCAGTATCAGCAGTCAAATTGTCTCCCCAAATCATGACACCTCGACCTTCATATTAATGATAGTAGAGATGCATTAGCCGTTGTATTACCCACCAGATCTTTGAAGACACTCAAATGATTAGGACAACTCAAACGATGACTCATCTGTTCTCCCAACTCTGGTGAACCGCTCTGAATCATACTCTCCATGTTCTGCCAAAGACTTTGTTCTGTCCTTGCTGTTTTATTAGACACAATGGCTTTTTAATCACATCTTCAGACACAAGACCTGCAATAGACAACCTTCTGGTTATTGTTGTTCTTGAAAAAAATCCTAAATTCTTCTCAGTTTTTAAGGCTTTTGTTCTAATGTACATTTCAGACAGTGGTAATGACATGACATTGGGGCTCCAGTTCCTTTCTTTATTGCAACTTCACCTGTTGGTTCAAAGCCTTGGCCTACTCGCTCAATACCTGATAGAGAAATAGGGATTCTCTGGGGTTTAGGGTCATGTAAATGTAAAAATATGATATTTAGCTTTTTAGAGTAGATTTCTACTCTATTTCACTTTGACTGTAGATTCTGCTCTATCATGTTTGGCTATATTTAAGAGCTTGTTATCAGGACTTTGACGGGCTGCATCAGGTGGGGCAGATCATCAGATATTGACATTTTTACAAATAAAGATTTTGAAAAACTGAGAATTTGTGACGTGTGAGAAGTTTGTGAAGTTTACTTTTAAACATTATCAAAAGGTCTTTGTCTCCATCTTTCCCCCAAACAATTCAAAAGTTAAATGTAACATTTTATAACAATAAGGCTATCTATTAACAGTACCTAAGACTACATACAGCAGATTGTGTGATAGATCATTTCTGAAACTGTATCCATTTAGTGATGTTCAACATTTTGTTAGAGTTTCTCTTTAACCAGGACAACTTACAATGTTAATTACATTTGTATTTTAACGCAGTGTTAGGAGTCTTGCCCAAATATCCGTATTGGTATTATGTGGTATGCTTGCTAAGGCTGGGGCATCATTAACCCTCTATTCTATACCAACATGTCCATTATGTCATCTGAGCAATGGTGACTAATAAGCATTATCTCAATATCATAGCATTAACATTGTAACTGGTGTAGCTAGGTCAAAAATAGCTAAGTAAATTAGCTTTTAGCTATTTAAAAGTCCATCAGTCTTTATGTGCATGCTGATCACTGACACAGTGACTTTCTTTCATTTTCATGTGTATGTTATGTTAAAATATGTTATCATTTTATGACTGTATGTTATCTGGTCAATAGTTCAGTATGATGCTGTGTCCTGACATTGTATAAAAACATGTATGTGTGTGTATGTATGTGTCTGAAACAAAGGATACAGGCCCATCTGGATCTGATTGTGACTGAATGAAGCGCTGCCTCAGCATTCCCTCTGACTCTCACTCGGCCACTACTGACTGTGAAGGCCTCGAGCAAACCAGGGGATGCCAGGGAAAAGCACAGCATGTGCATGTATGTAAGACCACTAACCTTCATTTGTGAGCTATGAGAGGTAAAAGCGTGCTGTCACTGGCTTGGAATGTGCAGTCAAAACATTTTGATCCAGAAACATGGAGATAAAGAACGACTAAAGGTAAAGGCTTGTGTGTAATTTGATTAGCTATATATTTAAGCGACAGCCTCTATTCTACCATCTCAGCACTCGTTCAATTCAGGTGGGTGAGGCTGCAGTAAATAAATCATCTGTGTATTCAACAATAAAGGTTTAATAAGATCTTAAGTGTGCATTTACAAAAGCAAAAGAAAACATGTCTGTATATACAAATAAACAAACAGGCAGAGCAAACAGAAAGACTAACAGTGCAAACAAAGGCATACTGACATGTAACACGACGCAGGCCATGTCTCAAGCCTACGAATCAGCTGAGGTAGACTGTAATTCCAAGTCATTACGTGACTAAAAGACTAAAAGATCTTTCAAATGTGACAGAGAAACACATCCTGTAAGTCAAACAATGCAGCTGGGAGTATCCCTCAAGACCTTTGATCACCCACAATCCATCACTGCTAACACAGTTACTGACTGTTTATGTCAGTGTTTTCACACAGATACTGAGTCATTGAACAGTTACAGTCTTTTCATAAACCGTCTTTGATACGTTTGTCATATTAACTCTTGTGCATAGTCTACTGTCTAAAGTGCATTTTGTCACAAATGTCACAGATTATGATTGAAGAAACCAGAAACATCTCTATAAGCTTTACTTTTTTATTATTCAGCTAGATGTTTTAATTTAATTTAATTTTAATTTGTGTATTATAGTTTTTCTTTAATTTGTTATTTATTACTGTAGGTTTAAGCACCTTGGGATTGCTGCTCAATTTCGTTGTACACTGTGCAGTGACAATATCTTATCTTATGTATAGACACAGCTATTTTTAAACTGTCTAGCTTCTCAGAAGATACTTGGTTGTATTCAGGCATAACTGATTTGATTAAAGATGGTCTTTTCAGTGTAAAGCATTACTCAGGTTCACTCAGTCTGGATTGTTGCTCAGGCACATCTTGGCAGGAGGAAAATATGATGTCATACTTCCAAAAATGTTTTTTTGTTGAAGAGACGAGACCCTAATGGACCAGTGATGTTCTGTCTTGTGTTCTCCTGCGTGTTCTTAGTTTTGAAATCTATCACATCCTGTTTTCAAAGGACTGCTCTTGGACTGTTTGGGTGAGTCTGCCTTCTGTTTACTGTTTAGGACGCCCCTTTCAGAGCACCACTATAGTCATACATTACATCAGTTTTGGTATCTACATTCTAAAATGTACCTGACTCTAGAATTTAGGATCTCCACTATCTAGAATTGTAGGTATCCAATATGACATTTAGATCAGAAAGCACATTTTATTGTCATATGAATGTCTTCCAGTGTGATCCATTAGCTGAGATGCACCACTATGACGTTGCCTTAGTTTAAGGACAACAGAGTTAAGACATTAACACTGAACCTAGATTTTTGCAGGCAGTAGTACCTATTGATGTCACAACAGCAACTTTGATCTCCTCATGCCCCCCTCTGCCATCACTGTACATTATACAAACAGTGCCCATGAATGGCACTGATATAAGTGACCATTTTTCTCCTTTTGGTCCAAGGTTTCTTATTACAAAGACCATTATACTGGTCAATACATTAACTGTACTGTAATAAAGTCTATTAGATGTGCATAATTAAACTGAGGTTTCACATGAATGGTTTGCATTAATAAAACCTTTTTTTTGCATTGATTCAATCAAAAACATTATGTTCATTAAAATTATTTTAATTAGGTGCATTATGAACATTTTGATACTAATACACACACTTGCATAATTTTATATCAAGCTTACTGGAGCTACTTTAAATACATGAGCCCAGGATACAAAGTGATGAGTTTTTTCCTAAACATTCACACCAACCAAACTAATAAACTCAGTCTGATCAAATTACTTTCTAATGTTTCAATTTGGTCAAATAAATAATAATCATGTACTGGCTTCAACTGAACTGCTTATGTCCTGGTGGTTAGAGATCTGGTCTTGTGCCCTTGACCAAGGCACCTAACCCCTAACTGCTCCCCGGGCACTGTGGATAAGGGCTGCTCACCGCTTCAGGCACATGTTCTCACAGACTAGTGTGTTCACTAGTGTGTGTGTTTCACTGCAATTTTGAGGAATGGTGAGCTGGTATACAGACCTTGGATGAGACGTACAGGAGACCTGGGAGACCATAGCAACTCTCTAGCAACAAGATACCAACTACGTGGGAGGTCAGTGCAGTTACCTAGTAGCAATACCATAGTAACATGTAATGCTCTAGTGACTATCTAAGAGTTGCTTGGGCTACAATATAACTCAGGAAATATCTCATTCTTTTCTTTTAGATCGTGAACTGTTCATCTATTACTCACACATCTCATTTGAAGCTTTAGCTCTTTCTTTTAGCCAAACTTGTAGAGAGAAGTGCAGTTCTTCAGGAGGTTTGACCTGATTACTGAGGTTAGGGAGCTATTTTTAAATTCACTTTCTTTACTGGAGTCATTATTTCATTGCAGTAAAAATTTGGCTGGGTTTCTGAATGTGAATGTGCTCTGTGCTCAGCAGTAGATGGGCTGAGGAATAACCTCCTGAAGCAGAACGAGAAGATGTAGGACAATGAAATAGCACTGATGTAGTGTCACTAACATAAACAAGCGCTCATGAAATACCCACGCGAAGGCAGATCCTGTGTTTGTTCGCTGAGTTTCCCCGGATAAATGTTTACACTCTCCAACCAACATCCCTCAGTGAGACACAAGACATTCCAGCAGGATTCCACACAGTGAGGAAGGCTGGTCACGCAAAGTGAGGCAGCGAGAAAAGATCATGGAAACACATAAACAGCGAGTGAGTGAATGAGGGACACAAACATAATGACACATGAAAGAGTAAATGAGTGTATGAATGTGTGAGAAACTATCATAGAAACATGAATGTGAACATAGGAACAGAAGTAATGCATGACACTGATGATAATGACAGAATGAGTGAAGTATGAGAGAGGACAACATGATATAAGTGATCCAGAGAGAACACAGGGCTGCCTTACTATACCAAAAGCTTTCAGTGACTGAACAGTACTAAAGATCACATTTTAACTGAATTCTGGGAAAAGTAGTTTGTTGTGATGGTTGCTAACACATCTCTTGTTTTGCGTAGTTACAAGATAGAATATATATAGTTACATATAGTTATATATAGAGTTTCAAAAAGTAAAGTAAGTGTTTCAAAGTAAGAAAGACATTTAGATTTCAGTTGGCATTCATAGTTAATCAATTACTTTTGTAGAGTATGTCTCCCTGAGGTCTACAGTTTTGTACAATGAGGGACAGAGACTGAAATTTCACTTGATCCTGAGAATCGATAACTTACACAGTTGTACTGATACTAATACAGAGAACCTGTCTGTGTGCCACAGTGTAAGGCATCCAGCTCCTGCTTTTAAAAACTGCAGCAACAAGCTATAACTTAAAACTGAATTTCTGACCCTGAGATAACAACAACAGCCTCACCAACACACACAGAGAGAGAGAGAGAGAGAGAGAGAGAGAGAGAGACAGAGAGAGAGAGAGAGAGAAAGACAGAGAGAGAGAGAGAGAGAGAGAGAGAGAGAAAGAGAGAGAGAGAGAGAAAGAGAGAGAGAAAGACAGAGAGAGAGAGAGAGAGAAAGACAGAGAGAGAGAGAAAGAGAGAGAGAGAGAGAAAGAGAGAGAGAAAGACAGAGAGAGAGAGACAGAGAGAGAGAGAGAGAGAAAGAGAGAGAGAAACAAAGAGAGAGAGAGAGAAACAAAGAGAGAGAGAGAGAGAAAGAGAGAGACAAAGAGAGAGAGAGAGAGAGAGACAGAGAGAGAGACAGAGCGAGACAGACAGACATAGAGAGAGAGAGAGAGAGAGAGAGAGAGACTACCAGCAAATAGTGATTACAATCAGACTGGAAAAAGCAGGCAGACCTCATTACTACAAACACAAGCGCAGAGCAGGGATGCTGTCAGATTATGTGAATGTTTTAGCCCCCATAGTGGCGTCTGACTGCAGATGTTGTTTATATCTAAGCTACACTGCCAATCATAAAGTATTAGTATTTAGATACAAAAAAGAAGTGGTTGTAAGAGTAAAGTCTGTAAATACGTTAAAACATTAAAATACATTAGAGAAAGTCATATGTAGCAGTCATATAGAGACAGCCCTCAGTCTGCTCAGATGTGTCATTGTTGCTTTACTCTGAGAGCTATTGAGGGGGTGGCCTTGACGCAGGTAGTAAAGTGAGTTGCCCACTAATGGCAGGGTTGGTGCAATCCCCATCTCCCTAGCAATAGCTGCCCATGGCTCTGTGTGTGTTCCTGCTTGTGGAGGGGTTAAATACCGGGGTCCTGTGTGTGTAAATCCTAATGATAATAAGCTTGCAGGGCTAAGGGCTTATGTGGTTGTATTACTCCATCTGTTGTAGGTACTAAGCTAAGGGCGTTTTCACACCTGAAAGTCCCCACCATGGTCAGAACCAAGGCTTGTGTGTTTGTTACTTTGTATATATTTGGTCCGGTTAGTTTTGTTGTCACTGCAAGCGCACCAAAGACTTTTGTATGACACTCCTACGTCTTGTCGTCATCACTTACGTGGGGTGCACTTGACACTGATTAGTTTGAAGAAGGTTGTGCGTCTGACATTGGCATGTTGCCAATTCAGTGGTGGTTAATTCGGCGGGAAGGCTTTCCAGTTTAAAATAAATGAACAGTAGTGCTGTTATTATGATATTTACAGCAGCTTCAGCTTCAGGCACTGTACTCTAGAGTAACTCAGATTCACCAAATGAACATACTTGTCCTTGATAAGGAGGAAAAAGCAGCAAGCAATCCTGTGAGCCTTGGCAGCTCTGTTTCTGGAGAGCTTCCTGTATTTTCTAAAAGGTTCAGACTTTTGGACCAAAGTGCTTGCACACGAACCAGACCATGGTTCAGTAGATCCGGACCAAGACCTTGTCTTTTGGTTGTACCAAATTTTGCTCCATTGCTTAGAAAAGCAATGCACCCTGGTATTCTAAAGCCATGCAAAAGTATCTATTGACAAAATATTGCATGTTACACTTGTGGTTCTCAATAATGAAATTGTATTACAATACTAACACACACTTTATTTTGAGTGGTCCACTGTAAATGATTAATAAACTTGTGCTAGTGAAACATCTGAGTACATTCAATTAAACATCTTGCAGATGTACTGTTGATATATTCTTTACTTTGATCCAGAGGTGGGAGTAAGTCCCTCATGTGCAAGTCACAAGTAAGTCTCAAGTCATTGCCTTCAAGTCTCAAGCAATTCCCAAGTCACTGTGGTGAGAACCAAGCAAGTCAAGTCGAGTCCCTGCTATAAGTCAAGCAAGTCATGTTGTCAATTGACCTAATTAGTGTTAATTGGTCTTCCAGCTGTTCGTTATATGCTCAATTTCCTTTTTCCAGCCACTTATTGCAACTTGTCCCAACTTTTTTAGGATTTGTTGACACTCTGAAATTTTGAATTAACATATTTCTCCCTTAAAATGTTAAATTTACTCATATTAAACTTTTGATATGTTATCTATGTTCTATTACGAATAAAATATTGACATTTGCCATCTCCAAATCATTGCATTCAGTTTTTATTCACAATTAGTTTAGTGTCCCAACCTTTTTGGAATCCAGTTTGTAGTTCTGAGGAAAAAGCCCATTTCGTGCCGTGTCAAATACATTCAAATAATCAATTGAATGTAAATTAAATGTAACATCATGACTGACTGAATATCCAGAGGTGGGAGTAAGTCCCTCATGTGCAAGTCACAAGCAAGTCTCAAGTCATTGCCTTCAAGTCTCAAGCAAGTCCCAAGTCACTGTGGTGAGAACCAAGCAAGTCAAGTCGAGTCCCTGCTATAAGTCAAGCAAGTCACAAGTCAAGTCATACAAATATGGTCTGATCTACCCCAGTTTACACATTTAAATCAATATAGACGGTCGTATACAAATTGAGTTTTATTTCAACATAAACTAAACCTATTGAACATCTAATATACCTCAAACATACAATTACATAACTTACTTAATGACTTACTTCCCCCATCAAGAGGGTCACGCCATTTCTCCATAACCTATTAATGCATCTCTCAAAGCTGCTTCTTAATGAACATTTCTGAGCACAAAAAAGCATTACATCATCAACTGAATAGTAGATAAAATAAAAATAAGTATATAAAAATAAATAAAAACATATTGCCTGAAATGTAAACCTGTTACCTATAAAACAATGTCTGAAATGTTAATATTACAAACATTACAAAACATCACATCAAACCATGAAAACATTCACGTTTTTAGTATGCCACATACTATTCATGCTGTTTTGTCCTGTTCATATCCACACTAGCAAACATCTCTGCCACAACAGAAGAAATATTTAACTTTAGCATAACTTTAAGATTTAAGCAATCTTATCTTTACATAAGTTAGATGTCAAGGTTGCTAGACAGTGTAAATATGAACAGAACAAAATAACAATAGCATGGCATACAAAAACCACGTGTTTTTAATTTATTTATTATTTATTTTATTATTTTTAATTTTTTGTATACATTTTGTGTGTTTGTTATTTTGTATACATTTAACAGGATGTAACAGGATGACAGAGCAACCTAAACTAATGAAACAGTGCTATATAAAAGTAAACACATCAGCCACACTGCAAACCAATCAGTGTCGAGTGTAGGAAGACAAACACCACGTAAGTGATGACAACAGTACGTGGGTGTGTCATAATAAAAGTCCTTGGAGTGCTTGAAAAATTGCAGTGTGAAAACAAACCTAACTGCACTAAATGTATACAAAATAACAAACACAAAATGTATACAAAAAATAAAAAATAATAAAATAAATAATAAATAAATTAAAAACATGTGGTTTTTGTATGCCACATGCTATTGTTATTTTGTTCTGTTCATATGTACACTGTCTAGCAACCTTGACATCTAGCATATGTAAAGATAAGAGTGCTTAAATCTGA
Organism: Crenuchus spilurus; assembly: GCA_036984385.1. Classification (NCBI taxonomy): domain Eukaryota; kingdom Metazoa; phylum Chordata; class Actinopteri; order Characiformes; family Crenuchidae; genus Crenuchus; species Crenuchus spilurus. The sequence continues at coordinate 200 of BRDA01032941.1, read as the reverse complement.
AAGTTATGCTAAAGTTAAATATTTCTTCTGTTGTGGCAGAGATATTTGCTAGTGTGGATATGAACTGGACAAAACAGCATGAATAGTATGTGGCATACTAAAAACATGTGAATGTTTTCATGGTTTGATGTGATGTTTTGTAATGTTTGTAATATTAACATTTCAGACATTGTTTTATAGGTAACAGGTTTACATTTCAG
>BRDA01032936.1:3783-19761 GCA_036984385.1 Crenuchus spilurus | reverse complement strand
AGTTTTTATTCACAATTTGTTTAGTGTCCCAACTTTTTTGGAATCCGGTTTGTATATTCAAAAATGTAAATTGACTGAAGTCACTGACTAATTGTCTGAATGTACAACTTAGCAGCATCCAGTTTTTGGATTTAGCCAAGAAACTGCTCGTAAACCTCCAGCCACCAGTTTCTATCAAACATACTGTATTGCATCAGGTATAAAAAACCAATTCTTCCATGAGCAACTGCAGAGGAGAGTAATTACAAATCTCTGAGAATAACGGGTCAAACCACAACAGTTGAACTGCTGTGTTGCCGCCCGATTGCATGCATTTTCTGATCATACATTGTTAAAAACCAAAATCAATGTCTTACCTTTGACGGGAATTAGAATGATTTGCAGTCGAGTCTCGAGCGGAGAGAGGCAAGAAATCAAACAGACGCCCTCGTTCACACAAACACACAGAAGGATGAACTTATTATCTGCTCCTCTCTTTCTGCCAGCAAACGAAATGTCAGTTGATCCCTGTCATTATCTGACAATAAAGAGAAATATGAAATCTGGCAGGCAGGCTATAATGTATTGACGGCAGATTCGAGGCGGATTTAAAGAAAGCGCAGCTGGCAGCTCTAATGTGTTACATTACATCTATTCTGTTGTTTGCACAATGCCTATGTTGATATTTACTTGCTTTTGCTCATGTTTTGTACCGACATGCCATGGAACCGGTGCACGTGTTCCCCGGCTAAAGCAATTTTTCCCCCAAACACACTGGCTTGTGAATAAAACAGGCCTGTTTCTCCGCTCGGGCTCCGTCTATTATTCAAGGGCCTCTCCATTGCTTATGTATTACACAAGCGCAGTATCACAAATATCACAATATCACACGTCCTTTGTCTGTTGGCCTGAGCAGACACAGCCGATACAGGCAATAAAAAGGCGGCGGAATACAAAAACTGGAATTGCCCGGGCTGCTCGGAAGAATGATCCGACAGACGCGATGCAATCTTGATGTGATAACCAAAAAGTTAACTTTCTCCAGCCACAGGATTAGTCAGGGTTTGGGGTGTGTATGTATGCAGCCGGCTGTGTGTAGCAGCATACGAAGGCGACGGAAGCGTCCTCCTCACTTACCTGTGGTTTGTATTGAGGCCTTTTCATTGTGCAGGTGAAGCGGCCTGTAGTGATGTCCATGTAAAAGCACAGCTATCACTGCTAATGTCTCCAACCTGGACAGAAAGAAAAGATAGAATTGGCCATTTAATGGAGAAAAACACACCGAGAGATCCCTGGGGTCTCGATATTTAATCAAGTTTGAGAAAAATAATGAACTTATGGGGAATACAGGGTAGATTAATACAGTATTATATATATATATGTTTTTAATATATAACACTTTATAAATAAATCAATTTTATACATATATATATAAACTTTATAAATAAATAAAAACTTTATAATAAATTTGATTTATTTTATATTAAATACATATAAAGTTTTTTTGTTTGAATGTTGATCTTATAGTTTGTGAAAATCAGAGAAAAGTACGTGATGGTGAGTAAATGACTATAAACAGTATAAACACTGTGTGTCTCTCAGAGCTACAGCTGCCACATTCCTAATATCAACACTCCTGAACCAGAGACATCATCACAAGTGTCTGACCTGGACTCAACAGAACCAGAACTGGACCTAAGTGCTCTTTTCCAGTGTGCCGTTTCTGTGATGGTTTGAGGTGTCATGTCATCTGCTGCTGTTGGTCCACTGTGTTTATTCCAAACTCAACATCTACCAGGACATTTTAGAGCATGCCCAGCAGCTGCCCACAGTGCCAACACTACTGCTGACCATCATATTACTGTGCTCGACTGGCCTTATGAGCTATAAGCCATGAACACAACAGAAAAGACTTGAAATATGCCACTTTACATGTGTCAAATATACAATCTGACAGCGTTAAAGCATTTGTCCATGTGCAGTACCCATGATGCTTAAGCCCAGATGGAGAAAACTGCATCTGGTCTTTCAAAAGGCATGCTTCATTACAAATCTCCTCCAGATGCTCTTTTTATAAAATAGAAGTTGTCTGCAGCTATTGTCAGGGTCAATCTGTAGTGAAAGGCAGTGGAAGAGTATTTCTCACACTGGAGACTATTAGACAGTACAGCTGCTGTATATGGACAAATGATTGGCAGCCCATCACTGTCCTATGAATACCATTAACTACAAAATCATAATTTTAGAGAACAAGACAAAACCTCACAACTCTTAATGCAAGTCCATGTAGAGATTTAAGTCCTATGATTTTGGGGCATAACTATTGGTCACTTCATGGCGTGCAATCAGAATGATACTCGCTGTGTGCAAATCATGAAGAAAACCAAGCATTGGGAGAAACAAAGCTATGATACATGATTTCCATAGGACACCAGCATTGTACAGTGCTGTGAAATGTTCTAGGTACCCGTATGTTTAAGGAGAAAGAGTTTATATGCTCAGAAAAATCACTAACGTGAAAAAATACCACTAAAAATTTAAATGAGCTAATTTCCCGTATGTGTCGGTTCAGTGTAACATTATCCGTCATCCACTATCTGGTTTGGCTGATCAGTACTTCATTTTGTTAAATCAAGTGTGTAGTTAATGTGATCCGTCACAAACTAGTTCTACTTTTTCTAAATATAAAATTAATTACTTTTAACTGTAAATGCTTATTTTTATCTAACGTACAAGTCAGTAAACATTTATTGCACGTTTCGTAGATCTTAGACGTCACACTTACAAGTATCAGATTTTTTAAAAATTAAAATCATACAGTGATAACCTGAGCACATACAAAAAGCCGTTTTTAAATCATGATTTCATATATTAAGGGAAAAAAAGCTTTCCAAACAACCAATATACTGTATTAACAGTATAGTCGTGCAGGTTCCTCTTCAACATTCACCGGATCTGACCCTTTCAAACTCAGGATAACATCCAGGTGCTTTTCCAGTCTCTCATCATCTCAAGACTTGGCTGGTCTTCCTATGAGACCATCAGGCCTCTGCAGCTGATCCAGAATGCAGCTGCTCAGCTGGTCTTTAATCACTTCACTGGCTTCCTGTAGCTGCTCGATTGAGATTCAAAACCCTGATGCTCACCACAAAGCAAGACCTAATGGCAATGGTCAAGTCTCAAGCCGTACCTCAAACCCTTCAAGCTTCTAGTACAGCTCAGCTTGACCCGCCATCCTTCAAGACACGTGGAAGACTGGCATCAAGACTCTTCTCTGTCCTGGCACCCAGGTGGTGGAACAAACTCCCACTGGTTGTTCTAACAGCAGAGTCGCTCACAGTCTTCTCACACAGACTGAAGAGCATCTCTGTGTGCAGCACTTAAGCAGCACTAGTTTAAACACTTATTGTAAAGCTGTAAAGCTCTTATATTGTGTATAATTGTGTATCTTTCCTTCTTTCTAGGTATTAGTGATGGTTTAGTTCTAACAGTGTCTGAACTGAAGAGTAGTTTGGACTCTAATCTGTCTGTACTAGCTGAGATCATTCTCTTAATGTAAACAAAACACTGTTGTACATGACTCTGGATAAGAACATCTGCTAAATACTATAAATGTAAACATAAATATAGTGGAAAAACAGGAATATTTCTATCCTAACTCCTGACAATATAACACTAGTAATGTTACATTCATGTTAGTTTGTTCCGAACAAGTTCATCTACACTTGTGCACATCTTGCTGTACATACAGCACATAAATGGACACTACGCTGCAAAAACAGCCCGTTTTAAATTTGTGACGTGAAAGAGATCAACATGTTAGACCCATGTGGTCTGCAAGAGCTTCTGCCCATTTATGCTGAAGAGTTTCAGTCTTTTGTTTTATTTGTTTGTATTAAATGCATTGCTTATAATTATTATAATTTTTATTTTAATTACACACAATACAGGGCAGCCAATCCAAAAGGAAATCAATAACATTGTCTTAAAACCACAGTAAGCAAAAAGGCCTATTTAATTCTAAAGCATAAAATTGATTTTTTTATTTATGTATTAAGATTTATGACAAAAGCATACCACAATGTCAATACGTTGACCTCAAAGCACAAATAAAATGTGTGATGAGGGCCTTTTAATGTTTTCTCATTGAGACGGCTGACCTCATTCAACATTTCCTAAGAATTTTCTTACATTTGTTAAGAAAAGTCTAAAAAAGTGTTTAGGTCAGATTTGTGATGTATTAACACTGCAAATGTGTCACATCGTGTGACAAACTAACCTTAGGTAACAGCACAAACAGCAAAGAAAGATGTTTAAATAATGTATATATATACAGTGGTAACCCTACTTACGAGCATCCCTACTAACGAGTATTCCAGGTAACGAGTCGAGATCTCGGAATATTTTTGTTCCAGGTAACAAATAAAATTCCAAGTAACAAGTAGCCTAAATTAGTTCAAGTATGCCAACCGCTAGGGGCGCGGCGGTCGTAGCATCCCCTAGATGCTAGTGTAGAAGAAGAGGTCAGTCATTACCTTTGACCGCTGTCCAGTGAAAGTGAAAGTTCTAGTGAAAGTGACACAAAGACAACAAAAGGTAGTGAACAAGAAAGTTAGATACATTTTACTTTTACTTTTCATATGATAAGTGTAACCATGCCATACACGTACGCCCGTCCTCCTGTCCTCCTTAGCCGCCAGCCTACACGAGCGCCGTCGTCGTCTCGTTTATGTTTTAAAAACCCATATAAACACATTATTTAGCATATTAAAGTATACTGTATATTGGCCGGCTGACACGGATTAATCAGTTTTATGGGGAATTCTTATGGGGAAAATGCATCCAGCTAACGAGCAAACCAGCTAACAAGCAAACCAGCTAACGAGCAAACCAGCTAACGAGCTCGGCTTCTGCACGGATTAAACTCATAAGTAGGGTTACCACTGTAGTATTATTTTTACACAGTGACTTATTTTTATATACAGTAGCTGTACTTTGTCACATATTTATAATTGCCTATTTTTTATATAATCATATTTTATATAAAATGACATCTAAACAATTTCCTCATTAACTGTTGAACATAATCATGTGGTTGAGTCACATGAACTTGAATGTGGGCCTCCAACTAAATAAAGCTGTCCGTGAAACTGCCCAATTTAAAATCAACAGTTTACAGTGACTAAATGTACTTACATATATACACTTTTAGAAATATTTGGATGAAAAACATTCACAGTAAAAATAAAATAAAAAAAATTTCATTTGGTCAGCCATCCTTGAGATTCTTATGTTCTAGATGTTATGTATATTTTTTCTTCATTTTTATTTTGTGTGACTCTCTAAAACACCATGTCATATCAACAGCCCACATCCTAAATATCTGAAAATATACTGACTTCTATGCTCTGCTGAAGAAACTTTAAAATGCTCAAAATGTGAACGTTATCAAGGTCTCAGGTTGTCTATTCTCTACAAACTCAGTCAAAAATGCAGAAATTAAACTGTTGCCTTAAAAAAAACACTTGAAATATGTGTAAACAAATTTTAGGCACCAGGACCAGAGACTAGCTCATTACAATCAATGCCAATGAAAAATAACACCAAACCCATCCATCCATGCACACATTAAAATATAAGGCCTACACAAGGTGAAGGAAGCAACCAAACAACTAAAAATAAATACAAAACTTCAGTTATAATAATCCATTTAAGTTGAGGTTATAAAAGCACTGTTTACCTTATAGATTCTCCACCAATCAGACAAGAATCAAACTTACACATAAGCAAATTAGGCACCTGTATCTACTTACAGAGTTGCTAAGGTGTGCCAGAAGGGAGGAGAGCAGGCATACCTTACTTCCCTGTCCTCCAAATGACCACACCCCCTTATGGGCCAGAGGTAAGTTGGTAAAACAAGTAGTGCTAGGCCATCCACCTTTGTACCAGGCAGTTATTTCCACTCATATTAGACCAAACTCCTCTTTCTTTGAAAAGGGAAAACATTAAATACTCAAAACAGTACACAAACTTGAAATCACGCATGGGGGCAACTGTAGCCTAAAAATTAGGGAACTAGCAAGAAGAGACCTTAAGCAAGGTTCTTAACCCCAAGCTGCTGCAGTAGGTGAATGCCTATTGCTTTGGGTATGTGTATGCTAGTGTGCATACCAGGGGGGTCCTGACCAAAGTATACAGAGAAGTAGATGGACTACAGTCTGTAATTGTAGAACTACAAATTGCACATACAAAGTCCAACCCAGATGGGGATGTTTTAAAGCCAGTGGTTTTGAAATCAGACTCCCAGTACTGATGCTTTTCTATGACTTGGTTAGATGGTGGTTAGATTTGAGAAATCCTGAGACTTACGACACTGCCAACTCATTCTGCTCCAAATCTGAGCAAACAGTCTCAAGTCATAGGCCACTTTTTTAAAGTCTGTCCTTTGCAAGCACCGCGTAAGATGAAAGCTTTACATAAGCATCCTCGTTCCAAGATGTCAGATAAGAAAGTGGAATCAAGTCTCCGCATCTCACACTGAGGTACATTTGCACCCCCTTTGAGCTTCCTTCATTGGAACTGTATCTTTCACACCAGGGGGACGGATCGTAAAGCCGTGCATGAGAGCAGAGCTGCAGTAAAGCTGGAGAAGCCTCCTCAGGTCTGTGCCAGTCGTTTTGCCCAGCTCTATTACCTGTAGGCGAGAGGCAGAGTGTGCACATGCTTAGTAATTGCTGCTCTTACGGAGACGGAAACAGGTAAAGAGATTCTCCAAGCAAGCTGTTTAGCTCACTGTGAATGTGTACAAACAGCAGGTTCCCCTCCGTTCAGGGGCAGGATCGTCATCGAGATGGTTGGGGGGGAGGGGGGTTGTCTGCAACATGCGGCTGGTAAAATCCCGCATCGATGTCTCCTCACTTCCCTCCCTAATCAATATCAAGAGCTACAACAAAAAGGCAAAAAGGCAAAGGCTGGGAAGGTGGGGGGACGAAACTAAGGGAAAGCAAATGAATGTGTGTTCTGTGGGGGGAGAGAATTAACGCGCTATGTGGCTCCTATTCTCACCTGTCGTTATCCGCGTCAGCTCCTAATGAGCGCGCCTCTATTCCCGGTCACATCACATTTGTTTTAGACGAGTCCCTTTGAACAGCTGGGAGATATTGAGCCCCCTTTGATCATGGAATCTTTCTGAATTCAAAAATAAGAAATGAGTCTCCCTCCCTCTCTCTCTCTGTCTCAGTGTCTCTCGCCCTCTCTCGCTTAGCAGTCTCGGAATACTTTGTTTGTTTGTTTACCACACAAGGCCCAGTGCCAGAGAGAGTGTGTGTGTGTGTGTTGGGGGGGAGGAATTAAAGAAAAAAGAAAGATAAAAAGGGAAATAAAGGAAGAAAGAAGGCTCAGGAGCCTTGGCGAAGCAGAAGCGTGGGTTGTGTAAATTTTCTTCATTAATGCTTATAAATTTAACAAAGAAACCCGAGACAGCTGGAAGGGGAAAAAAAGTGAAACATTGCCACAAGACGTTGTAGTTGCAGCAGCAGGGCTTCAGCTTCTTCTTCTTCTTCTCCCCCCCCCTTCTTCTTCTTCTTCAGTCATTTTCTAATGATGACCCTTGGCATGCTCCGGCACCTGGGACTACCCCTAGTGTGAGCGAGGCTGATGAAAATTAGTCCATTCTCATTTCAAACAGAATATCAGCCCGGCCGTGATCACAGCGCTGGGGCCCTCTTTCGCGGGGGCCCGTGGAGAGTACTGGAGTCCCCCACCAAAACCTCCAGCCCACCCCTCGCTGGGCCCAGCCCCAGCCGACCCCTCCCGATCTTCCCTGGCCACCGCTGCACCAACACACGGTGACACGAGCGAGGGACGAGAGGGGTCTGGATGTTCTCCGGCTGTTCTTCACTGTTTAAAGATTTAAACCATCTGGGTATGATAGGTCCCTTTGATGTTTTCTAAGCACAAAGCTTGGGTACAGGAGTGAGCGAGAGAGAGAGAGAGAGAGAGAGAGAGAGGTGGGTGTATGAATGAGAGAGATAGAAAAGAAGGATGAATGAAAAAAGAGAAAGAGATGAAGGCTAGACGGGGTGAACTAAGAAGTGGCTTTACGAGAAAGTAATCATCTAGCTTGGAGTCACAGTGAAGGAGAGAGGGAGAAGGGAAAAAAAGAGTGAAGGAGGGAGGAGGAGGAGGGGGGCATGTGAGCGAAGCTCCATATCAGTGCAGCCACCCCAACAAAGGGAAGATAAAAGCGGAGAGGTTGAGGCAGGGGCCACGGCTGACTGTGAGCCACAGATTACTCTCTCTGAGACCACAACTTCTTCTGCTTCTCCCACCACTCCTCCATAAAAAACTCCTTTTTTTCTCTCTTCCCTTCTCTTCGCTCTCTCTCTCTCTTTTTTTTCTAATCCCTCTTTGACTTGGATACTCCTCGAAGAACAACAGACTTGTGTCCGAGGTCTCGGGGTGCAAAAAGTCATTTTCAGAGAATCTCTGATAACAAGGCCTACCTGACTTGGTTTGCTGATCAGGACAAAAGATACTGAGCCAGTGGACTGAAGCTGTTCAACTCAATGTCAAGACCGATATGTACATCAGTCATAACATTCAAATCACATCCCTGTATTACCACTGACCACTTTGTAGTTCTACAATGACAGTCTCTTTCTCTGTATACTTTATCACCTTGTCCTTTAAGCCTGACTCACATTACAGGATTTAATTCTAAATGATGGGACATCCCACACATGAGGATATTTTCCATTGTTTTGTCCTTGATCATTGTTAGTCATAAAGGCACCCACGCTACACAATCCGCCCTGAATAAGGGCACACACTTTAAGAGTAACACACCCGATCAATGGCTCCAAGCCTCAAAACCTCATAGAAGTTTCTCATGAACTAGATGTAAACAAACATGGCGGATGACACTGAAACCATTTCAGTGCTAGTTGTGAGAGCTTTCTGCCCTGAAAAAGAAAATGGAGTGGATTAAAGCGTAAGAGCACATTATAAAGACACTTATGCTGTTGCCACATCTCTACAAGTCCACCTCGCTCACCATTCAGCCACTTTTAACTTCACTATACACTAACAGGTTCAGCTTTACTTTCAGTGGTTGATGGTTGTTCAGGCATTTTGTAGCTTGCACTATAGTCGTAAATATTGAATGTTTAATAGAGGGGTAAAGATTGGATTATAAACACTATGCACATTACAGGAAGATTTGCCGCCTGGGAACATCATCAGTTTTGATCACCCTGAAATTGGGAGACCCGATTGTCAGGAGGACCAAATCAGCTTTAAAATCAGCCGATTGTCCTGTAGTGTGAACCAGGCTTTTTATTTGGGTGGTGAATCATTCTCAGTGACACTGATGAGGTGGTGGTGTGTTAGCATGTGTCCTGGAATAAGTGCATCAGACGTAACAGAGCTGCTGGAAACAAATATTCAGTCTCAAGTCTGTTAAACACATTAACAATGATGGTTCACATTGTTCCCTTGAGTAAGGCACCTAACCTCCAACTGCTCCCCAGACACTGTGGATAGGGGCTGTTTCAGGCATGTATGCTCACTGCCGCCTAGTGTGCACACTAGTTTGAGTTTGTGTGCGATGATAGCGCACTTTCACTTTTGTAGATAAAAAGTGAAGGAACTATTCTGTGGCCTGCTTGCTGTGGATAAGATCTCTTCCTCACTCTGTCAATGGGAGACAGATGGGAACCAGTCTGAGTGAGGAGAAGATCTGGAAACCTTTTAGTAGCAATTAAAATCTTTGATGGCTTAATCACATCAAATGCAACAATCCCACTGTTTGATTTTCTTTTGATGGCACACAGCAGAAGAAGAAAAAAACGATCTTCTGTCAGCAGGCAGGCCTCTCTGCTGGAGCAGAGCATTGTGGGTGAGTGTGGCCAATTTGACCAAAGTAAGTAATGGGAGAATTTCGATAGCATAGCATTGCATTATTCAACTAGAAAAATGCATTTTTCCTGAAGGAAAAGCAGGAAGGTTGTGCAGATAGAGTGATTCACACTTCCAGGCAGTTGCCAGGCTGTTGCAACATGGTCAGTCAAGATGGTTATTATTGTGTTTATAAGCAGTTGCTAAGTTGTTGCTAGGTAGTTGTTAAGAGGTTGCTGTGTGGTTACTGGGCTGTTCCTAAGTGGTTGCTAAGTTGTTGTTATGTGGTTGCTAGGCTGTTGCTAGAATATTCAAGGTGGTTGCTAGGCTGTTGCTAAAAGGTTGCTAAGCAGTTGTTGGGTGGCTGTAAAATGATTACTTGGCTGTTGCCATTTGGTTGCTGAGTGGTTATTGGGCTGTTCCTAAGTGGTTGCAAGGTGGTTGCTAAGCTGTTGCTAGGTAGTTGTTAAGAGGTTGCTGTGTGGTTACTTGGCTAAGTGGTTGCTAAGTTGTTGTTATGTGGTTGCTAGGCTGTTGCTAGAATGTTCAAGGTGGTTGCTAGGCTGTTGCTAAAAGGTTGCTAAGCAGTTGCTGAGTGGATGCAAAATGATTACTTGGCTGTTGCCATTTGGTTGCAAAGTGGTTGCTAGGGTGCCCAATCTACTTGCTAGGCATTGTTAAAAGGTTGCTAAAGAGTTGCTCTGTGGTTGCTAAGTAGTTATATAAGGATGAATAAAGAACACAGATGAGTGCAGGTCAGTAGTGATGGATGAATAAAGGACACATGGAGGAGTGTAGGTGTGGATTAAAGTTTGAGGATCTGTCCTGAGTGAATTCAGGCAGTTTGGAGACTGTAGGTTAAAGGAAACCATAGGGTTTACTGTAGGTAGGACCAGAAATGAATGGAAGGAAGTCTAGAAACATCTTACATGGTTCTAATCCAGCCTCTCGTTATCTGCAGTGCTCTACAGGTCCTATAGAACATCAGACATGTGACGTTTGCAGTTTGATAATCTCAACATTAAGCATTTTAAAAGGCCTCATAGTGTTCAGAGGCTCCCGAGACCACAGCAAAGACACTCATTTGAGTAATTACACTAGCTGGGAGTGGACGAGTTGTTTTTCAAACAAGTCTTTTAGTCAAATGTTTGTCTTGAGGGAGTTGACAAAGAATATTTAATCTTCTCCACATTACAGAGGACAAAAGTGTATCAAACTGCCTAACGAGCATTTTTCTGACCCATTTTCCTCCAGCCTTTGTGCATGTTCATCAGGAAGATAATCGCAAGAGGGATTCCCGCGCCGTCTTTGGGATTAGTGGAGTCAGGCTTTTTGACATTCTGACAGCGCTCCGTGGGGATCGATCCCCTTCAAGTGAAACCCTGCTTCACTCCCAAACCCTGCCTCTCTGCCTCCGCTGCTCTGCTTTTCCACGGGGGAGAGTTTTAATTTGCTGTCTGGCCCTTTAATTAAAAGACTCAGGCCACAGAAGCAAAAGAAGTCAGCGTGGCCGGGCTTCAGAGGAGTGGACTCATAGATTTTCAGCAGGAAAAGTTGACTGTACGTCACCATTTCTCTTAAAGCGCAACCGGATAATTAGCTCGTCTCGTTTCTTCCCTCTTAGAATTTGTTCTCGCTGCGATCTCAGCTTTAAAAGACAATCAGGGAGACGAGAAGATGTCTTAAGTTTTGAGAGGAGGCAAACTAAACTAATTTTGAAAGCACACCCTGGACCGCTTACACTCCCGAGGATTGAGGCTTGTTTCTCTCTCTCTCTCGCTTGTCAGTGTGGAGATTGTTTACATTGTCTTAAAGTGGTGTAAATTGAATTCGCGTGTCTGTTCCCGTCAGCGGCTACAAGTGTAAAGTGGTGTGTACAGGAGCATGCGTCTGGCCCCTATGGACTCCAGCTCTCCACACTTGCTCTTTTAAGCTCTAGATAATGTGAGGCTCTCCAGGGGAATGAACAATAATCAATAAGTCACACAAACCCTGGTAGTCATGGAAACACCACTAAATTCATTGCAGGTACGAGGTAGTGGAGAAAACGCACAGCTCTGAAAACTGTGGGTGTTTATTTATATATATTACAGTACTTGTATATGAAAGAGTAGGCGGACTCACTGCAACCCTAACCGGGATTAAACTATTAAGAAAATGGATGGATGGATATATAAATCATTGGCAAAGGATGCTATTTGACTGTTGTCCAAAAGGATATGATAACAGGGCATGTGGTGAAGCATGGTGGTGGTAGCATCTCAGAAACCACTAACTTTGTTGGATGTTCTTGAGCTGGCATAGTGAAGGTGTACTGAGAATGGACTTCTCGAGCATTGAGTGCCTCCCAACAGAATAACTGAGGTGCCTCACAGGCTATTCATGCCAGAGGGGAACAGTGACTTTAACGAGTAGAACAGAGCAATCAATGTGCCACAGTGGACCAGTTACCCTCTATAGTAAATATGAAAGCAATGCCACAAAGAGCATGGCATCTGTGACATCTTGGGCTGAGTTGACTCCAAGTCAAAATATGGTCAAAATATTCTGATATGAATGTATATATTACTGATTCCTCAGCTCCTGTCCTGGCCAGAGGATGGCCTCAGCTCCTCTTCCAGCACCTAGGAGTGCCTCATCTCTTGTACCAGCCCATAGAAAAGCCTCAGCTTCTCTACCAGCCACCCCAGAGGGCCTCAGCTTCTGTACCAGCCCCTAGAAGGGCCTCAGCTCTTGTACCAGCCCCTAGGAGTGCCTCATCGCTTATACCAACGCATAGGAAAGCCTCAGCTTCTCTACCAGCCCCTAGGAGTGTCTCATTTCTTGTACCAGCCCATAAGAAAGCCTCAGCTTCTGTAGCAGCCCCTACAAGGGCCTCGACTCCTGTACCAGTCCCTCGGAGGGCCTCTAGCTCCAGGCTTGACTTCACAGGTATCTCTATGCCCACTTCCATTGCCATCTCCAGGTCCAGCTCCACAGGCATCTCCAGGCCTGGTTCCTCAGGTTTTCCTAAGCACAGCTCCTCAATGTTACTCCAGGACTTCTCAGCTAACAGCCCTGGATGTGGCTGCTAACTTTTAGTGAGTCCAGTTTCTGGAAGCAGGACCCAAAAGGTCCTGGACTGGCAGGTAATATTTAACTCAACAACATTTCAATGTGAATTGTTTACCTGTTGTTGTCCCTGTGCCTACGTCTGTTCCCATGTTGATGTTTATGTTTATTCCTGTTAGTGTTTTTGTGTCCTATTTTGGGCCCACTGCACCCCCCACCCCCCCATAGGCCTTCAGAGCAGTGCATTGGGGAGCAGGGTTATGTCATGTGTTTGCCCTGCCTCATGTTGTTCTGTCCATATGGTTCCTAGCTCCGCTTGTGTCACGCCCCTCATTATCAGTGTCACCGGTGTCTTAAGTGTTGCCATATCCACAAATCTTGCACCTGATGCTTGCTCTGATTATCCTAGGTATATATTCCCGCCTTTCCCTTTGTTCTTTGTCTATTCTAGTCATTTGTCTGTGTCGTCATCATATCCACTCAGTGTCCAAATGGAGTTTATTTCTGTTTAATAAATCTTCATGCATGGCTACTCTCATCCGTACATGACACTGTCCTGCTCTAACACAACCGCATCAGCTCAGGAAGAGCTTGTTCTTGACCTGATGATGTACACACCAGGGCTGAGGGTACACCAGGACCAGGGTTGGAGATCAGACAAACTGATCTCTTCAGTTTGTAACCTTTAGCATCATATTGGCCTCCAGTTGAATCACAAAACATCTTCAAACACTGGGCATGAAGGGACGGTCCCAGTGCAATGTAACGGAAAGCTAGAAGATGGGTGGATGGGGTCACTTCATTTGCATTGAGGTCATTTATTGTACCTGCACAAGAGAAACATGTTCAGAAGGGCCCACAAAATGTGACTTTCTTGTGTGGTCAAAGGCCTTGATCAAAAAAAAGGCACGGAAAAGGCCAGAGACAACGGCGGCAGCGGCAGCACCAGAGGAGGCTTGCGGTCGCTGAGCTATGACAAGTCCTCTGAGCTGGAAGAGTGGAAAGGTGCTGCATTGAGGTGAGTTAAGGATCAAATGACAGCGCAGATGTGAAATCAAAAGGAACGTGGTGTGGTTAGGCACCTTTACCCATTTAGAGACAGGTGAGGAGGAAACGGAGGCTTTTACTGTGGATGTAATGGAGGGACTGCCGAGGTCAGGAAGCAATCATCACCTCAACACCTTCTCTCTCAGCATGAGGTGCTTCTCCACAGAGGCCAGACAGGAGCTCAGCGAACTGTCCTGATAATGTGTACAGACTGAGAGGTAAGTCACGGCCCATCTAGCGAGACTGACAACAGGAAAAGACCCAAGAAAAGTGTTTTCACGAAAGCAGGAATGCGGCATGTCAACAGGTTTGTGCTGCCAACTAGGGATGAAGACATGGCGGTAAATAAAAACAAATACAGGCCCTCAGCTGCATCACTGCATCACTGATCTGAACAATGGATGACTGAAATAGGGCCTAGGTTCATTTTGCAGGAATTAAGAAAAATGTGCATTCAGAAAAGTTTTGATATAAGTATCTTCAAGCGCATACTACGGTCTGGTCTTCTAATTGGAAGGTTGTTGGTTCGATCCCCAGGCAGGTCATGACTAAAGTGCCCTTGAGCAAGGCACATAACCCCAAATTGCTCCCTGAGCACATGGACAGGGTTACACACCACTTTGGGCACATGTTCTCACAGCCTAGTGTGTTCACTACTGTGTGTGTTTCCCTATCTAATCTAATCTAAACTAATACTAGTGCAAACTGGTGTATACTAACTCCAAATTCTAATTATTTGAGATTGTGGATTACTCATGAGCTACAAACCAAACTAACTATAAAATCCACGATAGCTTTTGAATCAGTTTATGAACAGACATAAAATTTTACATTTTGCTTCACCAGTTAAAAAAAAAACATTCACCAGCACAGTTACAGTTTGGTGCTGAAATGAAAGAAGACAACAAACTACAAGCACAACCTTTACTAAACTACACTTGTTATGATGAAGCCAGATTACAGCCGCTTAGCTTTGTGTTTGTGCTCCCTGCTGCAGTGTTAGGGATCGTCTCACAATTAGCAGAAGAAACGTGAAGTGTTTCAGTGTCTGTAGCCAATGACACTCACATTAAACACACAACACATCCATGTGACTTACATCATTCATTTTAGACATTTTCATTTATTATTTATATTTCATTTATTAAATATTATAATAATGTAACACACATGCATCTTCATACATATTCATATATTATTGTATTTGTTTTATATACAAATATATATATATATATATATATATATATAGAGAGAGAGAGAGAGAGAGAGAGAGAGCAGTGTTGGGAACGTTACTTTAAAAAAGTAATTAGTTATAGTTACTCACTACTTGTTAAAAAAGTAAATTAGTTAGTAACTGAATTACTCTATAATAAAAGTAACTCATTACCAGGGAAAGTAACTATTTGCATTACAGTTAAAAAAAAGTTATTTGTCAAAGAATAAGGATTTTTTGAAAAAGCAGTTTTCACAGTCAGTTGAAATGAGTAGATCAGAAAGGTGTTTGTACATAACTTTTGATATTTATTGCACATCAACAGACCAGTGCAGGATAAAATCTTTTAAAATACCAAATCTTTGTAAAAAAAAAAAAAAAAAAGCAAACGTAAAGAATTACACTATATAAAGTGCATTTACATCAAATTCAATTAAATTCTCTCAACCTGAGACAACTGGTTTGTTCACAACAGAAGTAAAATTAACAAAACCTCTGTAGTCTTATTCTTCAAAAATCAAGCCTTTGCTGCTTGGCGGACTTTGCTCCGAGTCCTTTGCTAGTGGACGGTGGTTGCTAACTTTGTAGCTGCGTGGGTCATTGTGAGATGCTTTATTAAATTAGAGATGCTTACAGTGGATGTGGACAAAGTCTTCGCCCGAGGACATAATGTACACATTACATGCACATTTTTGCCTTTAACCTCAACGAATTTAAAATAATGTTTATATCTCCACCTTGAAAATGCTAACTTTTCTTCGGCTTGCTCCTCTGCCTCTCGGCACACGTGT
>BRDA01032932.1:0-16277 GCA_036984385.1 Crenuchus spilurus | reverse complement strand
CTGATTTATGTGCTCGCGTGGACACGCCCCCTAACAACGACGACGACAACAACAACAACAACAACAACAACAACAGCGTTATTCAGAAACATTCAGAGGAGCTACACTTAGTTTACCTTTTCAGTTACTGTGCTTTTTGGGGACATTTCTGAAATATAACCCATGTGTTTTAATTAAATAGTAAAACATTTTCTTAATGTTAATACATAAATAAAAGAAACAAAACAACTTTAAACGTTAGAAAGATTTAAGCTAGAAAAAAACAGGAATGGGGTTATTTTTATTTAAACGTTTATTACTTTTAGTTTACTTTTATGTCTTAGAAAAAATATATTTTATTTGAGTTTTTACTTTGATTTTATTTTAGTATAATTTACTTTTAAGGCTGCATTATTTTTTTGTATTCATTGAAAAACATTCATTTTATTTAAGTTATTATTCCGCTTTAGTTTTCAGCATTAGAACCAAAACATTGATGTATTAATAGACCTGTTGCACATTAACCTTGAAGAGTGCAGAGCTGACTCACCACCATCATCATCATAAACATGCACTTGGACCATCAGTGGGGCTGAACTTTTCCTCTCGCTGGAGAAAAAAACAGATTGTATGGTCAAAACACTGAAATGTCAAACGTACCAATGCTTGCAGCAGTCTCTCTATTTAACCCCTTCTGCCACTGTGTTCCTGATGGAAAATAATTTTTTATAATTCTATAAAAAATATTATTAAAAGATATTTCTTAGTTTCTGTGTTGGACATGTGTCATAGTATCTGGTATGGATGGGTGATACCACTAATTTTCCTTTCAATCCAACATGAGGAAATTCCAGGGCTAATAACCTGATACCAATACTGATACTTTTAAATCAGAGGTTAAGAATTTAAGTATGGGAGGAGCCAGTAAAATTTGGACAAGTATGATTTAGGTCAATAGAAATCCTGCCAATCACCATATGTGACAATATGTTACAGAATAAAAACAGCTGTTTTTTTTCCAGATTTTATCACAATAGCATGTTAGAATGTATAAAAATGAAGCCTATTTATTTTTACATTTTTAAAATATATTTGATGTAAAAAATAAATTGTGATGCAGACTGTTGTATCTGGATTTGGTGTCTTTAAATCCAGTTTCCAGTTCTGGACTGTGTGGTAACTACAAAATTCCGGACTGGAATATGGATTCAAGTTTCAGATTTTTCTGTTTTCTGTGGAGCTGATATGGAGTCTAAAGTTTTTTTTTTTTTTAATCATTTTTTTCAGGTGAGGATCGATTTTTAAAAATGAACAATAGAGCCCAAAATATTAATATTTAAGAATTGATAGTAGTTTGATGACATCACGGAATTGTGCTGGCACCATGTTGGTTGGCAATTCACTGTCATTTGGCAAGTTTATTATGAGATAATCTTGAATAAGTATTGTTCTATTCTAATGTTGTTTTTTTGTAAATGGTCACCACATATGTAGTCTATGTTTGCAATAACGGATCCATCCAAAAGCAGCGTAAGGTCAACCCATCTGAATATCAGTACGGTGAAAAACGAGGGAGAGAAGAGAACCTATAATTTCCAGTAACAACAACAACAACAACGACAACAACAAAGAGGACTTAACTACTAATACACATATGCAGTTGAGTTCAGTTTTTGTCTATTCTACCCACCTCTGCTGAATGTTAATAAAACACTTATTGGCCTGTTAACAGATGAGAAGCTATAAGTACTAGTGCAACTAAAACAAAATGAACATGGTGAAAAAGTTCCAACCCAGTGGCATCACTCATCACTGTGCTGTGCCCAAGCACTTTGTTAGGAATGGGCATTTTGGTCTTAAGCACTGAATGTTTTGATGCCAATGTTGAAAGTGAAAGTAAAGTTGTTAAAGTTGTTCCCACAACAGTGTACATATACCAGGTGACACCTCTACACATTTTTAACAGCCTAAGTTTGGTAGTCATGATGAAGGCTCTTTCTTCAGTACCGTAGGATAGAGAACATAACTGGACCAGACTGAGTAAATGTATTTGAAGTTGTATTGATTCCAACTGTCTCCAGACTCAACTTCTTGACTCCATATGTTCTACATTCTTGTTGTACGTTTACAACCAGTGAATGAAATGACCCTTTAAACTGTGATCCTTTTATCAGAACTGGACATAAAGGAACATGTTCTAACTGGATCTTGGACTACATCAATCGACCACAGTATGAGAGGGCACAAAACTGTGTGTATGACATGTTAGTCTACAGCACAGTGGCACTGCAAGGAACAGTCTTGGCACCATACACTGCAGACTTTGTGTGTAAATCTCTGAACTACACTACAGAAGTTCTCTGACAACTTTGTGATTGTTGGCCTAATACCAGATGAGGACGATAGAGAGTACAGAGAACCGATTCAAGACTTTGTGGATTGGTGTTTGCAGAATCACCTCCAGATCAACGTGGGGAAGACCAAAGAGCTGATAGTGGATTTCCACTGGAGTAAACACTCCCCTTCACCTGTGATCATTCAGGGAACAGACATTAAGAGAGTGACCTCATATAAGGGTGACCTCGGTGTTCACCTGAATAATAAACTGGACTGGACAGATAACACTTCTGCACTTTACAGTAAAGTTCAGAGCAGTCTCTACCCGCTCAGGAGGCCGAGGTCTTTTGTAGTGCAGGGATCACTCCTAAGGACCTTTTATGATAGAGTATTAGAATCACCCATCATTTATGGAGTGGTCTGCTGGGGCAGGAGCATCTTCGCCACAGGCAGGAGGAGATGAGGCAAACTGATTCAGAGGCCCCACTCTGTCCTGGGATGTTCCCTAGACCCAGTGCAGGTGGTGGGAGAAAGAAGGATGTTAGCCAAGTTAACATTCATGTAAGAGAATGTCTCACCTCACGCATGAGTCTCTGACAGCTCTGTGCAGCTCCTTCAGTGACTGGATGCTTCATCCAAAGTGTGTGAAGGAACATTATCGCAGGTCCTATCTTATGTTGGACCTTTAAGAGTATATATCCACTCTGGGAGAAAAACATACAAACACAGACTGAGCAGTGTTACATCACAGCAAGTATTTATTTGAAGAAGGCCAATAATAGAGGCTTTTAGGTATGATGAAGGTAACGTGAACATGGCATTGGCCCAAAGACTGCTCGGAAAGCATTAGATAGAACTGTAGTGCAATTACCAAGAACATTTCCATCATTAGTGTTTGATGGATGTTGATTTGTGGACAGAGTTCAATCATCTCCAAAGAGTCAGTCAGTCAATGTTCAAAATTGATGCATCTGAGAAGACATGTAAACATTGAGGAAAATTGTAGGTCTTCAGTGATCAGAAGCACTGGCTCTCTGAAACATTATAATATAATGAAGCTTTCAGTGTAAGACATGGCCTTGTTCTTCTGACATTGTTTTCTTTTGCAGTATAACCTCATTAATTTTTTCCAACCTTACTTGCATCTGCTTTAGAAATCTATCAAGATGGTCTGAATGCAGTCACGGTCATCCACTGGCCATGCTCATCCTTCTGATGTTGAGTGCTTTCCATGTGTTGATGTACATTAGCAATTGACAGCGGTTAGTTTTTCATCAAGGATAAAGGCACAAGTGTAGTTGTTCAAAACCTGGCAACCTGACAACCCATTCATCAGCTCCGTGCTTGAGGAAAAAGTTCTTGATTAAGTTTATCAAATGTTCTGCCGTCCACTTTACGCTGGAACGCTGTGTACGTAATGAGGGGCACTGTGTCTCTAAATTTCTTAAACTGATTAGGCTAAAGGAAATGATTATATTTCATAAGTTGGCAGGGTTTGTTGGCAGGTCAGTATTATGCAAGTCACGCAGAGGAGGTAATTAGGATTGCCACCCGCCCCTTATAAAACAAATAAATATCCTCAATAGATCACCACAGTAGTGTAAATAACAGCTTAACAGTGAACACATAAGTCTGCAGTCTCACACAATAGCCATGAGACTCACAATCTCATTCCTAAATCCTTCAAAGCTCATGCATAACAAAAATATTTATTGCTTCAGAGTTGTTGCTGTGTTGAGAACAAATAAAAGTTAACATTTAAATGGTTCAGCCCTTCTGCTGTCATACTTACATCGTCCAGTGAGAAACACTGATGACTGGATTAGGCAATGAAACAAGCTAAGGGCCTAGACTAGACAGTGAAACAAGCTGAAGGTCTAGATTAGACAATGAAACAAGCTGAGGATCTAGATTAGACAATGAAACAAGCTGAGGATCTAGACTAGACAATGAAACAAGTTGAGGGTCTAGATTAGACAATGAAACAAGCTGAGGGCCTAGATTAGACAATGAAACAAGCTGAGGATCTAGACTAGACAATGAAACAAGCTGAGGGCCTAGATTAGACAATGAAACAAGCTAAGGGCCTAGACTAGACAGTGAAACAAGCTGAGGGTCTAGATTAGACAATGAAACAAGCTGAGGATCTAGATTAGACAATGAAACAAGCTGAGGATCTAGACTAGACAATGAAACAAGTTGAGGGTCTAGATTAGACAATGAAACAAGCTGAGGGCCTAGACTAGACAATAAAACAAGCTGAGGATCTAGATTAGACAATGAAACAAGCTGATGGTCTAGATTAGACAATGAAACAAGCTGAGGGCCTAGACTAGACAATAGATTAGACAATGAAACAAGTTGAGGGTCTAGATTAGACAATGAAACAAGCTGAGGGCCTAGACTAGACAATGAAACAAGCTGAAGATCTAGATTAGACAATGAAACAAGCTGAGGGTCTAGATTAGACAATGAAACATGCTGAAGGTCTAGATTGGACAATGAAACAAGCTGAGGGCCTAGATTGGACAATGAAACAAGCTGAGGGCCTAGATTGGACAATTAACCATGCTGAAGGTCTAGACTAGACAATGAAACAAGCTGAGGATCTAGATTAGACAATGAAACAAGCTGAGGGTCTAGATTAGACAATGAAACAAGCTGAGGATCTAGATTAGACAATGAAACAAGCTGATGGTCTAGATTAGACAATGAAACATGCTGAGGGCCTAGACTAGACAATGAAACAAGCTGAGGATCTAGATTAGACAATGAAACAAGTTGAGGGTCTAGATTAGACAATGAAACAAGCTGAGGGCCTAGACTAGACAATGAAACAAGCTGAGGATCTAGATTAGACAATGAAAAAAGCTGAGGGTCTAGATTAGACAATGAAACATGCTGAAGGTCTAGATTGGACAATGAAACAAGCTGAGGGCCTAGATTGGACAATGAAACATGTTGAGGGTCTAGATTGGACAATGAAACATGCTGAGGGTCTAGATTGGACAATGAAACATGCTGAGGGTCTAGATTGGACAATGAAACAAGCTGAAGGTATAGATTATACAATGAAACAAGCTGAGGATATAGATTAGACAACGAAACACGCTGAGGGCCTAGATTGGACAATGAAACAAGCTGAGGGTATAGATTGGACAATGAAACATGCTGAGGGTCTAGATTGGACAATGAAACAAGCTGAGGGTCTAGATTGGACAATGAAACAAGCTGAGGGTCTAGATTGGACAATGAAACACGCTGAGGGTCTAGATTGGACAATGAAACATGCTGAAGGTTTAGACTACACAATGAAACAAGCTGATGATCTAGAATAGACAATGAAACAAGCTGAGGGTCTAGATTAGACAATGAAACATGCTGAGGATCTAGATTAGACAATGAAACATGCTGAGGATCTAGATTAGACGCTGAGGGCCTAGATTGGACAATGAAACATGCTGAGGGTCTATATTGGACAATGAAACATGCTGAGGGTCTAGATTGGACAACAAAACAAGCTGAGGGTCTAGATTAGACAACAAAACACGCTGAGGGTCTAGATTGGACAATGAAACACGCTGAGGGTCTAGATTGGACAATTAACCATGCTGAAGGTCTAGACTAGACAATGAAACAAGCTGAGGATCTAGATTAGACAATGAAACAAGCTGAGGGTCTAGATTAGACAATGAAACATGCTGAGGATCTAGATTAGACAATGAAACAAGCTGATGGTCTAGATTAGACAATGAAACAAGCTGAGGGTCTAGATTGGACAATGAAACACGCTGAGGGTGTAGATTGGACAATGAAACATGCTGAAGGTCTAGACTAGACAATGAAACAAGCTGATGATCTAGATTAGACAATGAAACAAGCTGAGGGTCTAGATTAGACAATGAAACATGCTGAGAATCTAGATTAGACAATGAAACATGCTGAGGATCTACATTAGACAATGAAACACGCTGAGGGCCTAGATTGGACAATGAAACACACTGAGGGCCTAGATTGGACAATGAAACATGCTGAGGGCCTAGATTGGACAATGAAACATGCTGAGGGTCTAGATTGGACAATGAAACATGCTGAGGGTCTAGATTGGACAATGAAACATGCTGAGGGTCTAGATTGGACAATGAAACACGCTGAGGGTCTAGATTGGACAATGAAACATGCTGAGGGTCTATATTGGACAATGAAACATGCTGAGGGTCTAGATTGGACAATGAAACATGCTGAGGGTCTAGATTTGACAATGAAACATGCTGAGGGCCTAGATTGGACAATGAAACATGCTGAGGGTCTAGATTGGACAATGAAACATGCTGAGGGTCTATATTGGACAATGAAACATGCTGAGGGTCTAGATTGGACAATGAAACAAGCTGAGGGTCTAGATTAGACAACAAAACATGCTGAGGGTCTAGATTGGACAATGAAACACGCTGAGGGTCTAGATTGGACAATTAACCATGCTGAAGGTCTAGACTAGACAACGAAACAAGCTGAGGATCTAGATTAGACAATGAAACAATCTGAGGGTCTAGATTAGATAATGAAACATGCTGAGGATCTAGATTAGACAATGAAACAAGCTGATGGTCTAGATTAGACAATGAAACATGCTTAGGGCCTAGATTGGACAATGAAACATGCTGAGGGTCTAGATTGGACAATGAAACATGCTGAGGATCTAGATTAGACAATGAAACATGCTGAGGATCTAGATTAGACAATGAAACACGCTGAGGGCCTAAATTGGACAATGAAACAAGCTGAGGGTATAGATTGGACAATGAAACACGCTGAGGGTCTAGATTGGACAATGAAACATGCTGAAGGTCTAGATTGGACAATGAAACAAGCTGAGGGCCTAGATTGGACAATGAAACATGCTGAGGGTCTAGATTGGACAATGAAACAAGCTGAGGGTATAGATTGGACAATGAAACAAGCTGTGGGTATAGATTGGACAATGAAACAAGCTGAGGGTATAGATTGGACAATGAAACACACTGAGGGTCTAGATTGGACAATGAAACAAGCTGAGGGCCTAGACTAGGCAATGAAACAAGCTGAGGATCAATGGCCTTTACCAATCTTTATCAATCTAGGCCTTTACTGGGCCTAGATTAGACACTGAAACAAGCTGGGGGTCTAAACTAGACAATGAAACAAGCCGAGGGTCTAGATTGGACAATGAAACAAGATAAGGGTCTAGATTGGACAATGAAACAAGATAAGGGTCTAGATTGGACAATGAAACAAGATAAGGGTCTAGATTGGACAATGAAACACTCTGAGGGTATAGATTACACTGCAAAAAATGTCTGTTAAAAAATAAGAAAAACAAAATCAAAATAAGAAAAATAATAGTTGAATTAAGCAAAATTATCTGCCAGTATAGCGAGAAAATTTATCTCGGTAAGATTTCTTGAAACAAGAAAAAAAATCTTGCACTGTAACTTATCTTGTACTCTCAAAAACCAGTAAAAAATTATCAATATAAGGCTTTATAACTAGATATAAGCAAAACTTACTTGATCAAATATCTTAAAACTAGCTTATTAATCTTGTTTTAAGCATTTTTATAAAACATCATTTGGTTATTATTTTACTTGAATCCTTTACATTTGAGTCATTTAGCAGATACTCTTATCCAGAGTAATTTACAATTGATGCTTAGGTGCTTTGCTCAGTAGCACTTCGGTCATGACTTGACCTGGGATCGAACCTACAACTTTCGCGGTTACAAGACCAGAGACTTACCACCAGGCCATAATGTTCTACAGTCAATACACTATAAAACATATGTGTTAAAAAATAAGAAAAAAATACTTGAATCAAGCAAAATTGTCTTAATATTTCTTGAAACAAGAAAAAAAATCTTACAAATAGAATCATTTAATGCACTTTACACTCAATATGGAGTTTAAATAAACGAAACAATGATTTTAAAGTCTTTCTAATTTAAGACTGTAATACATATACATAATGTTTATTATATATTTAATATTATATTAATAAACACGCCGAGGGTCTAGATTAGACAATGAAACATGCCGAGGGTCTAGATTAGACAATGAAACATGCTGAGGGTCTAGATTAGACAATGGAACACACAGATAGACAGATTAGCCAGTGAGGCTCTGTCCAAATCTTACATAATTGTGGTTATATGCTGGTACTACATCTTAGTGTGTTTTATAATAAGATTAATGCTACTTCGCATTTCTTCAGGAATGCACTAATCTAGTTATACTGTCTTTGTTGTTATCTTTCATCTGCTTGTGACTGTACAAAAAAGTGTGTATAAGGTACATCAATGATCCCCTGATGTGGGGTCAGCATGCTGGTGAAGACTGTGTCAGGCAGTGAAGTGGAGAATCACAGATTCTCTCTTTTTCTAAGTAATAATTCCTAAAAATCATTCACCGTGTTTACTGTCTTCTTCTAAAGTACAGTTTAAAAGCAGAAATACCTTATAACATTTCTAGTGATGGGAGATTTTGGTGAGGGAGTCCTTTATATTTTTACAGTGAAGGAGGCAACCCTGGAGCTCTTACATCCTTAGTCCTACATCCTACCATAGTGCGCTTCCCTTTATTAATGAGACCAACTGCTCTCCAGCATCTCAGGTAATCCTGGTTAAGCTCTGTGAGACCAATCCAGTGTTCAAAAATGTCACCCGAAGGGCAAGTGAACAAAGTGAACAATGCTCATGCATAGGCATCCTCGTGTGTTTTCAGTTGTGTACTCACAAAAAGGAAGCTTTCTTAGTTGGAGAATTCCCTGCGGACATGACACCCTTTGAATTACATGTTGCAATGCTCTTGAATGACTGGTTTAATTAACTAATGAGAGAACCATGCAGACCTTTCCTTTATATTCCAGTGGTGAAGACAGTACAGTATGTTATTCAAAAGGAGTGTTTAATTTGAGAGGCAGGATCAACTAGCAAGGATTTGGTCCTGAAGGAATCTCTATAGTGAAGACAAATAGCCTCCAACAAACCTACTGTAGTGATGTCCGGTAATAATAATGACAGGAGTCGTGCCTGAGAGCCGTTTTTGTGGACTCTTTGCTCTTCACACACCTTAGTGCCATCCTCCTGTCTTTACCTTGGTAGTGATTGGTAGATAAAACTGTGCCAATGAAAGGGATTCATGAGGAGATTCCCTTAAAAGAGCCGTAATTCCCACAACTAGCTGACTGCATTGTAGAATAGCCATTAGAACAGGAATAGGGAACTGAAAACCAGAGTCCAGTTTGCTGATCACTCCGACACAACATAACTTAAACCTGCTGAGTGAGATCAAGTGTGCTTGGGCAGGAACAGTGTCTATCCCTGCACTATCTTCTGCTTAATCCTGATCAAGGTTGCGATGAGTCCTCTACCCCTTCACTCGGCAATTATCTTAGCTAAACCCAGGACAGGGTGCCAATCCATTGGTAGGCATAAACACCAAGACAATTTAGACTACCCAATTCATCTGAACGCCATGTTTTTGGACTGTGGAAGGAAGAGACCCTGGAGGAAACCCACAAAAACATGGGGAGACCATAAAAACTCCACCTAGATGGGAACTTGAACCCAAGACCTCAGTGCTGAGAAGTGAGTGTGCTAACCACCAGTCACTGTGCCACCTGTAGTGTTGCACATTATCCTTTACCTTCACTTTCAAAAAACATTCAGGCAAATGTTATTCATATGCATCAATGTCTTAGAATTGATGCATCAAAAACTACATTTATTTAAGGTGCACATGGCCATCATTCTTTAACAATTTCACAGCAATCAAAGTCGAGACATTTCCTTTCTACGTTAACAGATCACTGAGCAACTTTAAGCAGCTTTGTAAGCTGCAATAAATCCCCTCGTCATAGAAAGCTTACTATCACCTGGCTGGCTGCTTTGTTCATAACACAGAATTTATCTGCTAAACTTGATTTAATTGTGATCGTAATCTCTCAGTAATCAGCCTGGACACAGTGTTCCTGGACTTTAGTTGTTATGGTCTCCTGCACTTGTCCTTCTGGACTGCTGGGACTGTGGTGCTCTGAACGAAGGGATGTTAGTAAATTGTGGAAAGTGGGAAATAGAAAAACATGTTGTTTACAGACAGAATTTGACTCTTGCATAACATTCTACAAGACAAACAGAGGACCAAGCATTGAACTTTGTGGGACCTCAATTTTCCCCAAGTAAGTTTTACAAATTGGCATTTTACTTGTGCTTTGTGTCCTTCAACATGTGGTTAGTAAATAGTTTTGGGGCTTGCGTAAAACTTTCAGCAGATGTCAGCCTGCCATTTTTATGATATGACTACAAACAGACCACAATGTTAATACGGATTTGAGATCAGAGGTACAGTGTTGTCTGTAAATACTTGTAACAGGGCATTGTAGTGAATCTGAGATTCAAATTAAATGGTGTAATTTAACTTTTCATTTTGTTTTGGGTTTTTTTTTTGGACATTGTTAATGTGGCATCAGTTTGTTTTGATAAAAACACAAAAGATCCTGCAGAACTATGGCTGAAAGTCTGACAGAAGAGATAATGAACCTCTATCAGAGCTAATGAACGAAGACAGCATGAACAAAATGAAGATACTGCTCTCCATTTGAACTTCCTCTGGTTACACATCTTCATTGATGTGATGACAAATGGCAGCAACAAAATGAATTATGAACACATCCTCCCAAGTCCCCTGTGTTTTTGTGCAACATTCAATAAATGATGGATACTTAACTCCAGCAAACTAACTCCAGAGTTTGATTTAACTTCTTATGTCAGTCACCAAAGCTGTGTACTGATGATGACTCTAAGTCTGATCCTCCACCAGTAGATTCCCCCACATCCACTGTCACAGTCTGAACCCTGAACACAAGCCTACGTCTACATCAAATATGAAGGGCACTGGTGAAGGAACTCAACCTGAACCCCACTGAGGAGAAACTGAAAACTGCACCAATATGAAATTTTAGGTCCATTACAATGTAACTGATTGTAGGGATACTGATACCATACCAATAATTTAAACAAATATTTAAATATGAATCATTTAATGTAAATTTTATATTATTATATCATGTGAATAGTACACTAGTGTCCAGCCGAGGACACTGTGGGGTCTAGAAGAAGCAAACCTGTACAAGCTAAAAATAGGACACAAAATTATCAGTTGAAATTGTCAGCCATAAATGTTATATGAAGCTGATAATTTTAGCTGTACATTAAATTTTTAACTGATACATGGTTTAACGTAACAGCTGTTTTTCTTCAAAAAACATTCCATAAAGAATTTATTTTGTCATTTTGATACAAACCACCATGTGTGATAGAACAGTAATCACCCAGCAACAACCTAGCAACCATCAGGGAGATCATAGCAACCATCTAGGTACAACCTTCCCAATCACTTTAGAGACAAAAACAAACATCTAGGTAGACCTCAGCAACCACTCAGCACCTGACAACACCTTCAAAACCACATGGGAGCTAACAGTCATGTCCTAGAACTTCCCACCCAGGGGTTGCTTAGGCTGTGACTCTGCATTTTCTTCAGCAAAATGCACTTATCTATCTAATAGTACAACCATACCGTCACTGCAGAAATCTTCAACTCTGACTTTACAGGAGACAGGAAAACATGCTTTTAGATTATAATAGTCAATAGCCAGGTTTCCTTTCAAAGGTTCTGGAAATGTTATTCACATTTATGAAACTGCAGCCTAAAAATGTGAATTAAGTCATGTTTCCATAAACTACATGCAAAGAATTTTTATTTTTTACGACGGTGCTGTTTGCAGTTCCAGGGCGAGAAGTGGCCCATCTAATGAGGACTGAAATCTGGAAACGTTAACACTCCAGACACCTCTGGGAGAACATGGTGTACTGCCATTTTTCAGATGAGCTTTGGGTTCAGCTTTTCAGAATGTTGAAAAGTTACGTGCCATTAGGCCCCCAAAGGACCAGTTTTTTTTTCTCCTGTCAACAGCCACCCGTGTCAACCAAAAACAGAATCAGCTCTGGTTTATACACGCTGGAGTATCGGGTAGTGCGGGAAAGGTTTGATGTTAGTATAATAACAGTTCAGTGCTGTGTTTATACTGTACATCAAGCAATAAGAACGAAATGGTGCATCATATTACAGCTTGTCAAGCCATTGTTTATTAAAAAACCATTTTCCTTCCTTTTTCTCTTGTCAGCTTTTAATACTGCTCTAACTTTTTTACCTTGTGCTAGCATAAAACTCTTTGCAGTATTTTGGTTTTTCTTTTCAGTTTGTTTTGTGCACTTTCAAAATTAGCTAAATTTTACATGCTAAATACATGCTAATATACAAAGGAAAAAGTCCTTTGTAGGATTTTTATTTGTGCAATTACATGAAAAAATATCACGTCCAGCTGATATTAGGTAAGAATAATGGAAAATGACAAAAATATAGACATGCTGATGGTCTAAACTAGCAAACCTGGAATGTTATGTAGTGCTGGATTACAAAGAAAAGCAGCACAAATGGCCACTTTCCACAGACAGCACCCTATAGAAGTCTTGTGTATATTAGGCCATTCTTTTAGGCAGCAGAGTCATAATTGCTATTTCATTTAATTTAAGTGAAGCACATTCAGCAGCAATAAATCAGCACTGCATTTCATTTAGCTAAATTGAAACGAATATTAGCAAACAAGCGCAAATTCCTGAAGCCATCGGATGATCCCAAAGCCATTGGGCTAATCTGACACATGAAGGGCATTGAGACAGTCAGCTTCACACAAGGCTCCTTAGTAGAGGCTCTATTTGATTAAAAAACGATGAGCTCCACACATATTGAATTAAAAGTTTTAGTTACACTCGGTAATGGTGATGGTTATATTCCAGGCCTGGCTGATGACAGAGCAGTTCATTTCAGCACTGCGGGAGGAACATCAGTCTGCTGAAATACCGGACTTCTGATTGATGAAACTAAAGATGTTCTGAAAAGGAGGAAAAGCATCATCACAGTGAGCCACTCTGGACGATACTCCTGCAGTGGGATGATGATTGACAGTCAGGCTGTTGGACAAATGGAGATGGCTGGAGTGCAGCAGAGACAGCGAACAGGGAATTATTTGGAAATCAAACAACAAACAATTCACTCTAACAACCAGAACACAATGACCAGGCTCTGCAGAAGAGAGCCTCATTTTGTTTGTCACACACAGAGTAAGACTGAAGCACTTTCAGCATCCTTAAAGATTTGGAGTCCATATTTATCTGCATAAACCATGGTGGCGGATTTAAAATGAGGTAAACAAACCTGTAAGTCATTTAGAGGGTCTTCATGTGCATTCTAGAGAACATAACCAAGTCACAAGTTTACTGTGGTGATGATGGGAACCAGATGTAGTGCCCTCAGGTATGTACCTAGTTGGTTAGCGGTTCATCCTACAGTAAGATAAAGACCCAAAACATCAGTCCAAGCTCTGCCAGAACTACCTCAGGAAAAAACAACAAGATGGTCAGCTTGAAAACATGGAGTGGAGCACAGTCTCCAGACTTAAACCCCATCTAGCTGATTTAGGATGAAGTGAAAAGCAAAGCAAACCTACAAGTGACAACATTTATGTGACGTTCTGCAGCAGATTAGTGAAGAACTGTCTGAAGAATATTTGATGTCTGTTGTAGAAAGAATGTCACGAGTGTGTTCAGCTGTTATATCTGACAAAGGTGCTACTTTGTGTCCAACTTTTAGACACATTTTGTCTATAAACTGATTCCTTAATTTATTATTTAACTCCTGTGTTTTAATTTCAGACTCAATGAGACATTAAACTGATGAATTTGTAATAAGTGCCTGGAAAAATCGGGGTGTTCTAAAACTTTTGGCTGGTAGTGTAGGGTCTCTGATAACAGAAATAAAATGGTTGTTTTTGTACTGTAGACATCAAGACCCCTGGTTTCTATCACCACTACTGTAAAAAATATATCAGAAAATCAATATTTCTCTCTACCAGGCACCTCTTCACATCAAATAACTCTGATTCGACCAACAGAGCTTTCTTGAGACCAATATAAGACCAATATAAGAACTGGTCCAGCATACTGTATCCATGACATACTGTACATTCATTAGCCTGCATTCAGTCAGGAGCCTAAATGGAGACTAACTGTAAAAGACCACTCCCAGTCCAGTTTTGTTTAGACTAGTCTTAATCCATGCAGCCATAAATTAATCCACAAATTTAGTTACTTACAATCCACAATCCTGCTTCTTCATACAGTCAAATCAAAGTACACCTGCTTTGGATTCTAGAGTTTTACATATCAGGACATATACAATCATCTGCTCCTTAGCAGGTCTTAATGTGGTAAATACAACATCAGATTTCATTTATTTCACAAAAATTAAGCCAAACTTGGGCCCCGAGTGGCTCAGAAGCTAAGACGCTGACACTATGACCAGAGGATCACAAGTGTGAACCCCGGTCATGCTGTTTGTCATCAACAACTGGGGCCCAAGAGAGCAAAAATTTAGCCGTGCTCTCTCTGGGCGGGTAGATGGCGCTCTCACTCTCTATCATTCACACATTGCAATGTCCACAGGCTACTGATTGGTCCATTCAGAGCTGGGAATCCTGCGCTTTCCTCCAAGTGCTTTGGCCCCACAGTGACGGTGTATCAGCGGTAGTTCGAAAAGAGGCGGTGGCTGTATCACATGCAACGGAGGAGGTGTGTGCATGTCTTCACCTTCCAACTCTTCTTCATTGGGTTGAGGTCTGGACTTTGATTGGGACATTGTGACACCTTCATTCTTTTCTTTTTCATTCTGTTGAAGATTTGCTGGTGTGCTTGGGATCATTGTCCTGTTGCGTGACTCAATTTCAGCAAAGCTTTAGCTGTCTGATAGATGGCCTCACATTTGACTATATATACAAAAGAGTTCATGGTCGACTCAGTGACTACAAAGTGCCCAAGTTCTGTGACTGCAAAGCAAATGACCAGCCCTCCACCACCTTGCTTGAAAGCTGGCATGAAGTGTTTATGCTGATCAGTGTTTTTTCTAGTTATACTGTCATGAACTTAAAAACTTACCATGTGGAGGCCTGTAGAGTCTGAGATATAACTCCTGGGGTACGCTTCTTACCTTGGGATGAATTTGCTGGCGCTTCCACTCCTAGGAAGATTAGCAACTGTCTTTAATGTTTTCCATGTGTGAATAATCTTTCCCACGATAGAATGATGGATTTTAGTTTGTTTGGAAATGGTCTTACAACCAGATTGATGGGCAGCAAGTTACATCTCTAAGATCATTGCTGATGTCTTTCCTCTTTGGCATTATGTTCACACACACCTGAATGCTCCAGAGCAGCAAAATGCCAAAACGCCTGTGTTGTCTCTTGTTGCTGTGCTGTGAGATGTAGAAGTGAGTCACCGCAGACACCGGTCTTGTATATAAAAGATTTATTTACAAGAGAATGGATGTCTTATTAAGAATGCTCTTCCAAGCTTTCTTGAGAGAGGTAAACAGCCGGATCGCCCCAAAAACCTCTAGCTTCTTCAGTCCTCAAACCATTTATAAGGCTAGTGTTATGTAAAGCTCTAACATCTGGTTACATTTAAAAGCATTACATATGGATTTCAACAATGACTTCATTCTTTTAACACAAAAACACATTCCAAGATGTATATCGGTGTGTGGAGCTACGTGACAAACGTGTACCCCAATGTTCCTGGGGAAGCATGAGCTTCAATGTTCTGCTTTTATAAAGGTGCTCACAATTGCTGATGATCAGTTAATCAAGGGCAGTTGATTAACAGCACCTGCAGAGGCGGTTCTGGCTAGATTTACGCCCTGGGTGAACCACCCCTTGACTGACGGTGCTCGTGTAGGCTGGTGGCTAAGGAGGACAGGAGGACGGGCGTACATGTATGGCATGGTTACACTTATCATATGAAAAGTAAAAGTAAA
>BRDA01032929.1:0-30201 GCA_036984385.1 Crenuchus spilurus | reverse complement strand
GATGAGATAGAAATTTATGTTCTCTACATATGTGTTTTCCGTCAATTGTGTTTGTCATAGCCCTTTATAAGCCCTGTTTGTATCACTCTAGGTTATCGGTCATTACTTCAACATTAACATTGACTCTATCTCATATTCCTGTCGTTGTCTTGGATACTGTTTGTGTTAACTGCCTTTTGTGTATACATCTCTTGTATTTAAAGATAGAGTAGGTCATTCTTTCTAATGCTGCTCTTCTAAAACACACAAATGTTCCAGGGCTTGACTATTCACCCAGAGAGAGAGGTGGAGACAGCATTTACAACACTTTCCACCTCATGTCTCATTCGCATGTAAGAAAACACTGAACAATCAGTCATTAACACACATTACATTTACAAAAGCAACACGCTATGCTAGCTACATAATTCATGAAAATAACAAACTCCCCCATCCACAAAGCCCATCAGATAATCACGTCTAATCGAAAAACACCAACCTTAGCATCACTTTTTAGGCCTTTTTGTTTAGAAGTGCAGCTGTTGTACTTTCTCTATTAGGAAGGCAGGAAGGATAGTAATGTAGACCCTCCAATCATTTTATTTCCAAATGAACATTTCCAAATTAAATGATTGCATGAAAATTTTACAGTCCTGTGGCTATAGTTTCTCTCTTTAACTTAATTATTGTGTTGGCTTATGTGCCCTGATAGCTGTGACTGAGAAGCTCAAGACAGCTACATCTGCTGGACTTTCATCGGTTCTTATCCTTCCTGACTATTCTGCAGCCTTTGACATGGTCAACCATGAGATCCTCTTGTCCTTGCTCTCTAACCTCAGGATCATAATTAGAGGGACGGTCCTACCATGTAACATGGAGTGGGTCCATATCTGCTCTATGCAGGCTCTCCACTGGTGTCCCACAAGGCTCAGTACTATGTTCTCTTCTTTTCTCACTATACACTCATTTTCTTGGTGGAATAATTTCTGCTCAAGGATTCCCATACTACTCTTATGTTGAGGACACTCAACTGATGCTATGCTTTCCTCTTTCTGACACTCAGGTATCCAGCCGCATTTCAACATGATTGGCTGACATCTCTACATGGATGACAACCCACCACCTGAAGCTCAACCCTAGCAAGACTGAGTTTCTATTCATTCCTGGAACCACTGGTTTGCATTTTGAACTTCCTGTCCTGTTTGAGGACTATAAAGCAAGAAATGGACCAGCCCCTCCCTACCTAATGGCAGTGATCAAGTCTTGAGTTGCACCTTGAACCCTTTGAGCTCTCTTATTGTAATGCTGGAGTTATGTAATGTTGGAGTTCTGCTCAGGGCTGTGTTTCCCAAACTACAACAGAGGCTAACTAACATAGCATAATACATTGTTCAACTAACATCTGAACTACAACTGTTTACCAAAACTGTACCATACTAATCTGAACCACATTGGTTTGAACCACAGTAGTCTGAACTATGTTTCTAGATGTGTTCAGTCTTTGAAATAGATTAAAAACTGTACATTTTGCAAAATGTTCAAGGCATTTATGTGACCATTCAATAACATGTTATGGTGCAGTAGGATAAATGTCAACCAAAGCCACAATTTTCTGCCAGAGAACTTTGTTTTGTGTGATATTGTGTTTTTCAAAACTAAAAATATGACAAATACTGACAATACAAAACATAACATGAAAGCACTAATGAAAACACACACACACACACACAGCAAAAAAAAATACAAACCAGAGACCTGATACATACAACTACTGCAGGTTCTATTGGTCACGCCACAGTGAGCAGCCTGCCTAATGTTACATAACTAATATGTGTTATAGCAATATTATTCAAAGTATATTCATAAACACAGAAATACTCTCTAAATGTCTTACGATGACCCCTGACAACATCTTCAGAAAATCTGGTAATGAAACTATTTTGCTGGTCTTCAGCAACATCTTAGTGTTCATTTCAAACATTGCTCAGTTTTATTATTTGTCATTATAGATGGCATTGCTTTAAATTACCATAACTAATTTAATTTAACTGTATTATATTTGTATGTACTGTATTTATACTTATTAATAGCTTTACAGAAATTAGCAGAACAAAAAGAAAAGGTATCTGGGTCCAAATTCCCCATAAGTAAGTCAGAGTCAAAAGGAAGAAGAAACCTTGAGAGGAACCTAGTCAGATAGCATTGTTTTAGGTCTTAATTTTATTTTCATCTCATACATTAGTTTTTTTATTATAATAAAATAACAAAAAATACACACCTAAAATAAATTTTAAATATATTAAATTTTATTTATTTATTTATTCATTTTTGTTTGTTTGTTTGTTTTTCAATAGATGGAAGGTTAGTCAAACCAACAATCAGTTGATTCATTAGATAGTGAAGGCTTCAGTCTATGTTAAAACAAATAGCTATAAATTCCAGTAACAATCATAGATCATCAGCGGTGGTGAGTTACCCAGAGGACACCAGGAACAACTGCAGATACAATCATATACATTGAATGCACATTAATGCAAGACCATTTACCAATTATTCAAGCTTAACATTTTAAGTTAGCACCTTTGTTTCTGGTGGCTACAGGAAACATTAAGTCATAAAAGTGAATCCAAAATAAATACAACAGTGCTACTTTGATTACAAACTAAACCGCAAATTAAAACACATGGGGGGGCCCGAGTGACTCAGCGGGCAAAGACGCTACCACTATGACCCGAGGATCGTGAGTTTGAATTCTGGTCATGCTGCTGTTTGCCATCAACAGCCGGGGCCCAAGAGAGCAAAAATTGGCAGTGCTCTATCTGGGCGGGTAGATTGCGCTCTCACTCTTCCTATCACTTTCATGTTGCAATGTCCACTGGCTCAGGCGTCTACTGATTGGTCCAATCGGAACTGGGGACCCTTTGTGCTTTCCCCTGAGTGCGTTAGGCTCTCCAGTGACGGTGTATCAGCGGTGGTTCGAAAAGAGGCGGTGGCTGCATCACACGCAACAGAGGAGGCTTGTGCTTGTCTGCACCCTCCTAGAGTCAGGGACATTGTAAAGTGATGGGGATAAGATGTTTGTCGGTTCTTGGGAAGCCTTTGGTAAGCCTATTTGAAAGGCCAAAACAATGTGTCCACTTGAGCAAAGGTTATATAAGAGATAAGCATTTTAAAAATCTACTTTTCACTATATAATTTTTCACAGTGATTCATGCCTCATTATTGAGAAAGATGAAATTGTTCTGATACAAAAATTGTCCTAACACATGCACATATCAAGAAAATGCCCTTAGATCCTAATGAGATAAGACATCACAAAATGTATTTCTGTCACTATATAGACACAGTTTAATTAAGCAGATTCAGCATACAAAAACAAAAGTCTCAAAATTGGAGATTAACCTTATGAGAGAAAACTGAATGCTTGAAACTGCATCTGTTCTGTTACATCTATGGGACCTTTTGCACTGGTAGTCCAAACATTTTTAACAATATGAGTGTAATTGTTCAGAATATGGTATGAGTAAATGGTTGAGGTGTGACAGAGAGGGAAACAGTTTTTTTTGTTCTGTGTCCTATGAAGTCTGTGACAAAATGAATGGCCCAGTGTTTTCTTTGGATTATAACAATTACTTCACAGTCTCATTTAATCAATAATGGGTTTGCCACAGTAAGAGCCTTAACATTAAGGACAATACTGCACCCAAAATGCTAACATTGTTAATAATAAATGAAAGCTTGGGGCTACCTGGGTCCCACAGGCTTCATTAATTGCTTACTACGTTAGCATTTCTGGGTGAAGTAGTCTTTTAATAAGCAAGGAGTTGAATAATAGTTACCTGATTATAGAGCCTGATTAAGTATTTCAAAGACAGGTCTTTTGCTGTAGTGCCAACAGCTTAACCTTCTCTGTGGTCATTTGCCCCCAACTGCCTTCTCACAAGTTCCCAACTGACATCAAAACAAAGGGAAAGTTTAAGTGTATTCAGTCTTTATTCATTAATAGACGTCCTCAAGCAAAGTTCAGTTTTCTGGTGCTAATGACATCTAAGGCAGAAGCAGAGAGTGCGTCATTGCTGCTGCCAAAAGGCAAATAACATGCAAGGTAATGCAATTAGGGTGCTTGTCAGACACATCACAGGAAGAAAAAAAAGTGCTCAGTCATGTAATGCATTGAGTCGTATTAACGACATTAATGATTAGTCAAGATTCCAATTAAGACATATAAACATCAGCTGCTCAACCACACTCCAAAGAGAAAAGGATAAAAAGACAATTTCCCTAACTAACTTGACTTGTTTTTGGACTCCTCAGCATCCATGGCTATATTTAGAGTGTTTTTAGGCTTTAAAAATTATTTCTTTTAAATGCTGCACCACTGCTGGCATCAGAACACAAAATACTTTGTTACACAGCCTTGGTCAAATTATACATTGTTTTTAATTGTTTAAAGTACAAATAAGTTGGCATATGGAAACACCCTATTTATTTGCTGAAATGAATTCATTGTACATATGAAAAATAGTATACAATATAATGTAGAGATGTTTTTAAAGAGAATTTTCAATTACAAAATCAACAGAACTGCTATATTCTGTCTTAGGAGTACACTTTTTAATGATAATTAAAATGGCAATAAACATGACTGCATGGTAAAGTCATTTATCTGTTAGTCCTAAACTAATAATAGTTGATAATCTTAGAAATGATTATTATTGTTATAAATTAATCACTTCAGGTAGGTGTTCCTGCATTTCTTTGTTTCTAAATATTATTTTTAATACTGTGTACCATGATAACAGTATAACATCAAGTCAATTAACACAAAAGAGAGCTGGAAATGGCATTAGAAGGGAATTACCCCAGCAGCAGGACTGGTATTTGTCCCTTTGTGTGGGGAGGAACAAGAGCACTTCTGCCAGAGCCATTCAAAATGACCTTCTTTGGGTTACTAGTGTACAGATTTCTAATCAACCGTTTAATAATAACACTTATAGGTATGTTATTTGTCACCATTATTGTAAAGTCTTAATCATTTAATATTACATTCCAAAAAGCGATACCATTAATGTTAAATTATTCTAATCAAGGTAAACTAATTAAGTGGCTTTTGCATTTGTTGATACAGTAAACACTGAAATACAGAGTCATAAAAGAATATTATGACCACCTGTCTAGCAGTGAGAATTACCACTCTTGGCTCAGAGTGTTTGCTCAGTGATGATCGCTCAGACATTTCCTCATTGCTTCTGTGTTTATTATAGAGGTTAACTGCACTGTGCTGCATTGATTGCTCTGTACCACTTGCTGGACTTGTCGTTTCCTTCTGGCATCAATGGCCCATGGGGCATCAATGTTATGTTGTTGGGAGACACTCAATGTACCAGCCCCTTCTCAGTACACCTTCACTAAGGCAGCTCTAGACACAAAGTTAGCCATTTCAGAGATGCTACCCTATTGTAATACCCTTTTGGACATCAGTCAGATTCTGTCCTTTGTGAGTGTGCAGATGTATATGACTGTAACTCAATATTGGTTTATGGTGACATGCAGTATTAAAATTATATGTCAGAAATGAGGAAATCTCCTTCAGAAATGAATGAATAATAAGCTGCTTTATTTATATCATTTAACCTTTTTTCTTTTTTTTTTTTTTTTTACAAAAATAGCTCAAAAAGAACAAACTTGTGGAAAACAAACAAATTAAATTAAAACTCCCATCATGCCAGATTTACTGCAGACGTGGTGGAGAACAGACTGACAGAGAACAGGCAAATGAGCTTGTGTGTGATGATGTTTTAATGAAGCCTTATCCAGTACACATCTCAGCACTTCTCGTCCATTCACGCAAGTCTGATTCTCCAGGCCCGCGAGCAGACGGGTCCCTGTCACAGCTGTCTGCACCAGGCTTTGCCACAGCTTGTCCTGTCCTCTCTCCAAGTGGACACCAGCCATGTGCTGCTTGAAGACACAACTTGCCCATCAGACAACAGCTCATATTGACTCATTCAAACACAAAGACAAATCCACACTCGCCAAAAGGGCCAAGACAAGCATGCAGAGCACTGGTGCATGGGCCGGGCTCATTGTAAAAAAAGAAAGTTATCATTTGAACAGTGTCATTATAGTGTCACCAAAAACTATCCGGGATAGAAAATCAAGTTTCTGCAGATTAATGTTTTATTCTGATTAGGTCATCACCCTTTTATGAATTGTTGATGAAAAATTCATGTGCTGATATATCTGTTATGACATCTGATAATGTGATTGCTCAAGCAGAGATTTGCCCTCTTTGAACAGCCCACTGGGCAATAAACTAGTTAAATCTGCAGTGATAAAACTTCACTGTCGATGCTTTCCATCATGTGAAAACATGCTGCATGGTAGATGTGGTTGGATTGTCATAAATAAACAAGCATACCTCATTTGCATGCAATGTACACTGCCAGTTTTAAATCAGAATCAGAATCTTTTTATTTGCCAAATATGTACTCCTAAATATGTTTCCTTACATATAAATATAGCTTGAGAAAAATTTATTTATTTTCCATTTCTCTCATTTCATTTAATCATGTTATGTTTTCTTGGGGGCGTGGCTAAGACATCATCTATTGCATCAGGCCACCTCTCTTCACTCTGCTTATAGCAGGGGTTCTCAACTGGTCTCAGCCCTGGACCCACAGTTTCTCATGATCATTAAGTCGGGACCCACTTTTATAGAATACAAACCAAACAAATGTATTTTTGAAAAATAGCCTTCAAAAACACATTTAAACATACATATGAATATAAAGAGATTTCAGAGGGGACACAACTGGCTTGATTCGGAGGGTTTGAGGGGGTGCTGGAGCATAAATTAAATTTATATTATTAATAAATATTAAAACATTACTTACAAATTATAATATAATTATAATATACTAATAACTTAAGTATTATTAATAATAAAATGTATATTTATCATTACTAAAATAATAAAATGTATATTTATCATTACTAAAATAATACATTAAGACATATTATTAAATATTTATAAACTGTTAAAAGCACGTTGCATAAAATTATCACCCAATTCTTTGCCTCCGAATGTCATCACAAATTTAAACAGAAGAGTAACAAGCCAGTGTTGCCAGATCTCGCAATAGAAACAAGCAACAGCTCTATGAAAACAAGTCCAAAGTAAGCCCAACAGGCAACCCACCACATTCGGTAAAACAGAGGTAGCTTTTAAACAGTATAAAGATAAATATTTATTATGACATCATACATAAACAACACCAAAATTATGCTAAACACTTTTAATCTAAAAATTGGCAGGCTATGTAGGTGGCTAGTTTTTGCTCATTTCTTTGTTTTGAGCCATTGTATTATGGGGCACTGAAACCCATGTTTGTTAGCCTCAGTGTGCAGATTTTTTGTGCTTCTCATGTTTTCCTTTATTATGGGGAGCTGGGAGATAATCAAAGAGTTTTACTCGGAAAGAAACTCAAGTCCAAATAAGTAATAACTTCACATTCAAAAACAAGCTCAAAAACCGCAACCAGCCACTCACAAGATTTGCAAGCGACTTTAGAAAAAAACAAGCCCAACGTCGCTTATAATAAGCGGACTTGGCAACACCGATAACCGGCAAATGGTGGTTACCATGGCAACGAGAATACTGCACGCAATGGCTGCATGCGTCTGACGCCTGTCTCTCTGTTTTCAATTTAAAAGACGAGGACAAAATCAGATTTAATCAGCATTAATTATTTTTTTATGGTTTTAAAATGTATTTAATTTTTACAATCTGTCCGTGACCAGAAAGTGTCCCCGACCCACTTTAGGATCGCAACCCACCAGTTGAAAATCGCTGGCTTAGAGAACTGCAGAAGAGAGGTTGGTAAAACTTGAGTTCAAAGAGTTAAAAACATTCAAAATGGTGCAAAAAGTGATAAATATGGCATCATGTGAAGCGAAATAGCAGTAAAGTTCTTTATTGGGCTGTATTAAAAGTGTTTACTATGTATTTTTGACAGAATTAGTAAAGATGTGAGAAGTGTTAGCATGCTAAGCTGCCTGTATCGTGTGTGTGATGCTAACCCCTCCCCGTTCTGTTCACAGAGAAGTTTTAGGTAGACACGAGACTTGATGCCATTTCTCACTGCTATATATTTTATATATTCAGTAGGGGTGTGCATCTGTGCAATAAATGATGATACGATATGTATATCAATTCATGCGGTGTGATATGATTCAGAAACGGTATATTTTAAATTAGACCGATTCGGTTCGATTCAGTAGGATTTTGATACAATTCGGTTCAGTATAATAGAGTTACTTGTTTAAAATTTATAATTTTACATTGATTCAACAGAAGTTAATATTTAAAATGTGTTTTTGCTTGCTTAATGAAATACTAGAGAACTAGTATAGTTGTTGGGATGTGGTACCGGGGCTTCAATATTATAATCACGTCCCGAAAGCCCTCATTCTCCACCACACAGTATGGTCTTAAGTCTTTGACAATGAACTGGGTTATTAAAGCCATTATTACTTTGGCTCTAGCCAAGTTGTGGTTGAGTTTTGGCTGGAAGAAGTCCTGTTTTTCTGTTTTTGTCCTGCCGTGTCTTTGGGCTAGCGGTGCTAACGTCCTCATCACCACTTTCACCATGTCGTCTCACCAAATGATTGGTGAGGATTGTTGTAATACTGGTGTACTTGAATGTGACTTTGCATTCTTTGCAAACAGCAACGGTTTTGTCTAGTTTTCCATTCTTCGTGTAAAAACCAAACTTGACTGTGAAGAGACATGACTGTAAGAGACATGACTGTAACAAATATTGCGACAGTTAATTAGAGAGAGAGGGAGGGAGGGAGGGAGGGAGGAGGGGGAGCAGCATGAGCGCACATCAGCAACATGCTACAAATTGGACCGGTTACACACACATACAAGGAATTTGACTTTGTGAGAGAGCAACCACGTGTTACATGTAACAAGTACAATACACATACTTGAAAAAAGAGAACATAGAGGAAAAAAAAATACTAAAGAGTGATAAGTTGGGAGAGCAAATAGGAATATAAGTGTAAGGCAAAATATTATATATACACACACACAATATAATAACAAAAAGTGCAGATGATACATATTTACATAAGTCTGTGCAGCTGTACAAGTAGTGCAATAATTGTTTATTTTTGTTTTATTTTTGGTGATTAGTCCGGTTCCAATTTCAGTTTAGTGGGATTTAGAGTTCAGTTCAGTAGTAGATTGTGGACTACAGTGTGAGGTGTCCACAGTTGTTAAGGAGCGCTACAGCTCTGGGGAAGAAGCTGTTAGTTAGCATGCCGTGTTGTGCTGATTTTGATGGTCCTGAATCTTCTACCAGAGGGGAGTGCCTGAAAGAGGTGATATCCAGGATGTGAGGGGTCATTCGTGATTTTGCCAGTGCGCTTCCTCACCCTGCTGGTGTAGATCTCCTGAAGCGCTGGTAGATTGCACCCGATGATCTTTTCTGCTGTCCTGATGATACGCTTGAGTTTGGCTCGTTCTTGTGAGGTGGAGGAGCCAAACCAGATTGTTATGGATGAGGTGAGGACAGACTCTATGATTGCTGTGTAGAACTGTATCATCAGGGTCTGTGGCAGATTTAATTTCTTGAGCTGTCTCAAGAAGAACATCCTTTGCTGGGCTTTCTTAGCGATGGAGACTGTGTTCTTCTCCCACATTAGGTCGTTGGATATGGTGGTGCCCAGGATCTTGAGTGACTCCACAGTGGAGACTGCAAAACCATTGATGGACGGGGTATGGGAGTATCAGGGGCTGCCATGATTAGTCGACTAGTCACGATTATGTCGACTATTAAAATAGTCAATGACTATTTTAATAGTCGATGCATCATTTGTTTTTTTTGTTTTTTTACTTTCTTTTTCTCTCCAAACTGTTGCGGCACCTTCCACTGCTGCATCTGCCTTTCTGTCCTTGACGCACATGCGCAGTAGTGGTAACCGGGGTAGGCCGTGGATGACGTCACAGGATGTTATACAGACAGGCTCTGCTATCATGGCTACCCGGCAACGGAACTCAAAAGAGTGGGATCATTTTAAGAAAATGAAAAAGAAACATGTGCAATGCAATATCTGCAAGTCAGAACGTGCCTTCCATGGCAGCACAACTGCGATGCAAGAGCACCTGAAAAGGAAGCATGTTGTGGCTGATTGTGACAATGATGAAGAGGGACCGTCATCTCTGTAAGCTAAATTGCTAGTTAGCTGCTAAAATTAGCGTAAACAGAGAGTTAACTTCCTGCTTACTCATATTGATAACTGGAAAAGTTAACATTAGCGATGACAATTTGATTCATTAGCCTTAGCACACATTCATGTGTTTTCTTTAACGTTATAACAGTCATGTGTTTGAATAGGAATGCTAATGTTTTCTAACGTTATGTTTCAGTGCTACGTTTACACTTTATGCTAAATAGTTAAATAATTGTTGCAACAAGCTGCATATTTCATTAAAGGTTTAATGAACTATGGTCTTAATTGTTTTTATTTTTAGTTAGCATATAGCTGAAATCTAATGACGCTTATAGCAGCTGCATTCTAGTGCGATAAGCTGTATGTTTTATATTCAATTAACATATGATCCGATTAGTCGACTAATCTTAAAAAATAATCGGTGATTAGTCGACTATAAAAATAATCGTTTGTGGCAGCCCTATATGGTAGGTGGGTTGCGTCAGAAATCTATCACCATCTCTACAGTCTTTCCTGTGTTAAGCAGCAGGTGGTTTTTGCTGCACCAGGAGACCAGCTGCTCAACTTCCTTCCTGTAGGCAGATTCATCCCCATTGGTTATGAGGCCCACAAGAGTGGAGTCATCTGCAAATTTTAGGATCTTTACAGGGGGATCCTCAGAGACACAGTCATTGGTGTATAGGCTGAAGAGAAGAGGTGATAGAACACAACCTTGTGGAACTCCAGTACTTAAGTGTCTGTAGGTGAGTAGGTCTGAGGTGTGTTTCCCCAGCTGTACCTGCTGTCTCCTGTCTGTCAGGAAGTCCACAATCCACTGACACATGGAGTCTGGCACTGACAGCTGGGACAGTTTGTTTTGGAGAATCTGTGGAACAACAGTGTTAAAGGCTGAGCTAAAGTCCACTAACAGAACCCTAGCATAGGTTCCAGGACTGTCGAGATGCTGTAGGATGAGGTGTAGGGTCAGGTTGACCACATTGTCAACAGACCTGTTGTATGCAGACTGCAGGGAGTCAAGCTGATGGTCTGTAATGGACTTTAGGTGGGTTAGGACCAGATGTTCAAAGACTTTCATGACTACAGAAGAAAAGGCGACTGTCCTGTAGTCATTAAGTCAAGTGATTGTTGGTTTCTTGGGAACTGAGATGATTGTGGAGGTCTTGAAGCATGCTGGAACATGGCAGAGTTCCAGTGATTTATTGAAGATTCCAGTGAAGATGGGTGTTAGCTGGTCACAGCAGTGTTTCAGGGTGGATGGAGAGACTGAGTCAGGTCCCTGTGCTTTCCTCAACTTCTGTCTGCTGAAGAGCCTATAAACATCCTGCACGCTGATGGAGAGGTCAGCAGGGGACAGGGGTGAGGTGTCAAGCGTGTGGGAGGAGGAGGGTGGTTGGTGATGGGAGGAAGAGGTTGTTGATGTGGGTGAGACAGACTGCAGATTTTCTGTTTTGCATTCAAATATGCAGTAGAACTCGTTCAGGTCGTTGGTGAGCTGTCGGTCATCAAGGAGGAGGGGGGTCTTTCTCACCTTGTATTCAGTGAGGAGCTGAAGACAATGCCAGGCTGATGATGGGTTGTTGGCGTTGATGTGGCTGTTCAGCTGCTCTGACTACTTTCTCTTTGCAACTTTAATCCCTTTCTGCAGCCTGTGGTCATAAGCCTCTTAATACACAGTCCTGTTGGAAACTTCATGATGTACATTGGGAAAGGGTTTGCCCTTGGAGTTACTGCAACTGAATAATTATTTTGCAAATTACAAATGTCATGTCACTTATAAACTGCAGTTTCAAAAGTTAGCAATTTTAGTCATGTTAAAAAGCTACCTCAACTGTAAATATTTTACTTCTGTAATCCATCAAGCTATAAAATACTTTTTAAAAACTTTTTAAAAATATTTAAACAGCATTCAGTGTACATGAGCTGCATGTACGAGCTGAGTAGATGAAGACAGAGTGAAAGTCGGCTTATGGGCATAATAGAGAGATGGAGCTGAGGAAAGAGATAGAGATGGAGAAAGTACATTGTGTTCTGTCAAGTTAGGCCACACATGAAACAGATAGTTCTGCCTCCATGGCATCCCAAAGTGCTTCTGTTTACACAGACATGCTAAGATGTTTTCTCTGTTCAGTAGAAGGAGATGCT
This sequence comes from Crenuchus spilurus, assembly GCA_036984385.1. Lineage (NCBI taxonomy): Eukaryota > Metazoa > Chordata > Actinopteri > Characiformes > Crenuchidae > Crenuchus > Crenuchus spilurus. The sequence goes on along the minus strand of BRDA01032929.1, from coordinate 17,838 downwards.
CAAGCAAAATAAAGCTGTCCTATTCCCAGCTGAGGAATGAACAAACTTTTCAGCTTTGACGTTACAGGTTTGCATTGCCACTTCATGACCCAGACAGCCAAGTCAGTTTTTTTCTTCATTTTATAAAAGTGAGAAAAGGCCTCTACACTACACTACTAATGTAGTATAGAACTAATGAATGTCACAAACTGTCACAATTCTCTTACAAAAACAAAATGTTACAGAAAATGATTTTATTCTAACCAGACTGTGATAAAATTCACAAATGTTACTGCTCTAGATACTCAGTCTTCTGTTAGAATGGTGAGAGAGGACAGTGTCACTGCTTTTTTTTCAGTTTTTGTGTCTCACACAAGTTGTTGACAGTGAGATTATAGGCTTTAGTACAACTGTTTACTCTCCAGCAGACATTTAGCACATATTTCGCATAAGGTATCCTGGGATGTAGGAATATCATGGATGCACTTTAATAGTTAATACACAACCTTAGTAAACTTTTTATATACTAGGATACAGGGGTTGGACAATGAAAGTGAAACAGCTGTCATGTTAGTGTGGGAGGTTTCATAGCTAAATTGGACCAGTCTGATGGCCAATCTTCATTAATGTCACATTGCACCAGTAAGAGCAGAGTGTGAAGGTTCAGTTAGCAGGTAAGAGCACAGTTATATAGTATATTACAATGCACACAACATTATGGTGACATACCAGAGTTCAAAAGAGGACAAATTGTTGGTGCACGTCTTGCTGGCGCATCTGTGACCAACACAGCAAGTCTTTGTGTCTAAATATTATTGAGCCACTTTGGGGTGTTTTGGAGGAGCGAGTCAGGAAACGTTTTCCTCCACCGGCATCACGTAGTGACCTGACCACTATCCTGCAAGAAGAATGGCTTAAAATCCCTCTGACCACTGTGCAGGACTTGTATATGTCATTCCCAAGATGAACTGACGCTGTATTGGCCACAAAAGGAGGCCCTATACCATACTAATAAATTATTGTTCTCTAAAACCTGGTGTTTCAGTTTCATTGTCCAACCCCTGTATATTTGTCCACAAACAAGACAAGCAAGCCTTTTTAAACTAGAGTTTGTTTTTGAAAAAGAAAAAAAGGTTATCTTCATGTTATACAACATAGCATAGTAAAATAAATGCTATCACACTACAGCCAGCTCAAACAGTGACAACATCCTACTTCACAATCCTACCATGTGCGACAACAAATTCTTGACCAGTATTATATATACATAATAAATATCATTAAATCATTTTACACCTGACAATTTTTTTGCTTAATTTTTAAGAACATATCCAGTGAATATTTTTCTAAAGACATTGTTCTATAATCTCTAATATAAAATAATAATAATAATAATAATAATAATAATAATAATAATAATAATAATAAAAATGAGATATTACATTCCTAACCTATACAGTGGCTGACATACCGAGTTCTTCTAAATAAATGAACATATAAATGCAATGAATCACGTTGGCAGATGAATAGTCCTCCTTTCTTTCTGGGATAAGATATTGCTACCTTACATAACACTAGGTTTTACATTATATAACCCAAGGTTCCTACCTATTTCTGGGCCGTAGCATGGTGATTTCTCTCAGCCAGTTTCACTACTTCCACCAGCTGTCAATTACAGTTAATGAGCACGGTGTTTTGACAGCTAAATAGAATGTTCCATGGGTGAGCTGAGCCAAACAGTGTTCATCAGGGTTGTTATGACTCTCACGATGTAGTGCTGTTGGTCTGTCTCAGAGATGGCGGGGGAACTTTTTTCCCTTTTTGTTGGACGGTGCCATTTCCCAAGTCGCTCTGTTCAATTACACACAGTGAAATGAAGTGAAGCCGGCATTAGCAACGGCAATAATTTACCAACAGGACTGGGAATAGCTCACTTAAAACAAACTGGAGGTTATAAAAGCCATAAAAATCATAAAACCACTGGTTTTGTCCACCGAGGAAAAGTTAAAGACAATATGAGATGGGAGTTTGGTTTATTGTTAATATGGCTTTTGTTGACATAAATGGGAAAAAAACTATTCTAGTGAAAATTGTCACAGTTCTTGTTAAGTGTAAACCTGGATGGTTCTTGGGAGAGAAGAATTTGTTTTGATACTCCCTATCCTAATATTTCTCGCTCTCGCTGTTGTTCTCTTGCTTTTGTTCTATTTGTGTCAAGGGCAGTCATATGGGGAATCGGCAGGCAATCTCTCTCTCTCTCTCTCTCTCTCTCTCTCTGTCTCTCCCTCTCTCTCCCTCTCTCCCTCCCTCCCTCCCTCCCTCATTCTACTAGCCCACCAAGGTCCTCCGTCTTAAAGCTATGACTCTCATTGTCTGTCTCCATCCACTGACCTTGTAGCATGAAACCCCCAACTGACTGACATGGCACTGAAGCCATGTTGTCTAAACTAAAGCCATGCTAGACAAGGCTTAGTTATTCAAACATGTTCAAACATTCAGAAAATTCTGTTTCTGAAAATTATTGAGTAAAGTACATCTTCTACACATATACAATACATACAGTATATGTTTGGCCATTCATTATTCAGTATTGAGATTTCTAGTGAACTGAATGTCAGTTTCTTTTTACCTTCAGGTTACGGCATGTAGTTACAATACAATTTACCTTGAATATCTTACCTATTCATACTGCATAAATGTGATGGGGAATGACATTGGTTACTATTGCACAAGTCATGGAAGCCCATAATTTATATTTTGGTGGTTCCTTATTCTAGTCCACCCAATTTACCATCAATTACTCATTGTAAATCCAAAAAAGATTGTAAAAATTGTAAAAAAAAATATAGAAATTGTAAAAATATCTTCAAATAATGTTAATTATGGGTTATTTAACTTCATGATAAACAGCAGTTATGGATGCAATCTGCAGTTTTTTGTTTTTGTTTCTTTTGTTAAGTTAATTATGATGGTGTTTTGTATTAGTTTACAGTCAGATGTGTTTGTAGTGTTGATGTAGTTTAGACTTTTAGTTTACCTTTTAAATAGTTTAATGACTTCAATTAAATAGATGTTAGCATGTTGCATGACTGCAGTAAAGTTTTGTCTATTTGCTTATGAAAAAATGCAATATTGTCTTTGCAACAATTGTATTTACTACAGAGCAAAACACTGTAAACATAATTTTTAATACATTCAATGCAGTGTTCAGTACAATAAGTAAAAACAGTACATATCCACAGTACTTATTTGGGAATATCATTAAATACAAAATAACATGAAACATTTTAAAGCACAAAGCCCTCAAAAATGTGCAGAGCACATGGCAAGAATTGAAAATCCTTGCTTGGCTAATTCATTTCTAAAAAGACAGATCTGCAAGTTGAATGGCACAGGTTCATGGATGCTGAAGAGATGGTGCTGATGCATCAAGCTCTCTCTGGCATCATCTTTTTTTCTATTATTGATTGTGATTATTTATATGGCCTTTAAGATGATGGAGAGAGCACACCTGCTATTTACAGTCATTTCCTGCATTATACCCAAGGTGATAAATGAGATAGATATAAATATCTGCCAAACATCTAAACTGCACCCAAAATCTAATTCAGATTCCTTTCTACAGAAGAGCAGTTTTAACTGTTTTAGGAAACCTTGACTTTTAACGAGAGGCATCTGTTAATTCATAGTTGGACAGATTGCTTGATAGGAAGTAGCACTGGCTCTAAAAAAGGGCCAATTTTACATACAATATGCTTCTGTGTTAAGACTTTGGATTGTCAGCTTTATGCCCACACCAGTATCTCTCATAAGGATGAACTTGAAAATCCAACCACCACATGGTGAAAATTATGGGGATTCATTGGAACAAGTAATTAAGTCAATCAAATGCGAAATGAACAGCTGTTGAGCCATATTTTTTTCAGGCAGTGCTTATCCACTGATAAATGCTAATAACATGAAAATGGTCACTGAAGATTCTGCATTCATGCGTTCTAAGACTTTTCTCCTCTTTTCTTTCTCTTCATTACCATCAAGAGCAGGTTTGCTTTCTATAACATTTCAAAGGGTAAACATAAACAAATATTCTGTATCCTTTATTTCTGTGTATCTACTAGTCTGCCTGACACTTCTTAAACCCATTATCACACCTAAAATAAATGGAGAAGAAGTTCAAATTGACTTAAATGTCTCAGTGGAAAAACAGTGATTTTGTACACGGCAGCCCTACTGCTCTGAGAAACAGGCTGATACCTGGAAATTACCTTGAACCACGTCTCCTGATCTGTCCACGTAGACCTCCCTTGACACATCATCAATGTTGCATCAGGTCAGAGAGACATTGACTTGGGGTGTAAATTTTCAACACAAGCTCAAAACTGCGTCCTAGATTTTCAGACTGTTTTGGTTATTCTTGTTTCTGGCACATGCACTATTCTCGAAATTGAACGCATTACAAGAGTTTTCAACCAAATATGAGATTCTGATGAGGATTTACATATTACTACTACATTTAGGTGCTTTGCCCAGCTGCCTTTTTATATAATCTGTTATAGAACAAATCAACAAAAATAACGCCTCCCTGACAGCAGTGGAGAGAAGAGTCCATTGCCTGGGTGGCTAGTGTCCATCAGTAGTTTTTGGCCTTGGTCCAGCATCATTTGCTGTAAATGGTCTGCTGGTCAGGGAACTCCACTCAGATGATGCCAACAAGATTACATCTGCAACAGACTAATCTTGACAATACATTTCAGTAGTGATAAAAAATTAAATGATTTCCAAAAAGTATCAAATTAAACTAGATTAGTGTATTATTTTTGTTTTGTACATGTTTACAATGAAAAAAAGAAAATGAATGACATGCAGAATGGGCACCCCAAGAGATTTGAGGTCTCAGCAAACATTTAACAAAGTCTCAGACCTTAATTTGCCCATGAGGAGGGCTTTGGCTTGTTCAATCATTAAGAAAGGCCAAAAACTTTAATAATACTTCTCAATACTTTGTCCTAACAACCAGCAGCCATGGACTCATCCTAGCAGCTGTTCACAAAAAGGAGAAAGTTATTAAAAAATAGATAGTGAAGTAGCTGTTTCTTCAGTTTATAATACAATTAGGAAATGGAAATTAACAGGAATGGTGAAGTTCAAGAAAACATTCTGAGACAGCTGCTCATAGGATTGCTAGAAACCCTCAAAAGACCTTCAGGAAGATATAGTAAAACTGTAGTGGTGGAACAATGTCCTGTTGAGCAACGTCTGAACAAATAAGATAAAAGCAAACATCTCACTGTATGTTTAAAAGCTGAAAATAATAAAGGATGTCTCCAAACAATCCAGAATGGACTACCCCAAGACATGCTAGCTGATGGTTTTTTCATGGTCCTCACAACTGCCCATACAAAACACAATAGAAAATTTGGGGATGGACCTCAAAAGATCCAAAAAGAGGGAAAATCCCACAAACAAGAATTGAAAGACCCTTTACTGGCTAAAACAAGAGTTTATTATCTGTGATACTTGCCAGTGTGGTTGTTAATAAATACTATGCCTAAACTTTTTTTTGCCCATTCCAACTGCAGCAGTGCACTCTGTACCACTCACAGGATGTGTTGATCCCTTCTGCCATCATTGAGCAATGCTGCACCACTGTAATGGCGTTTGGAGGAACATCCCACGAAGTTAGAGATTTTTGAAATGCTTCTACGCTTCACCCCAAGTACCATATTATCACGCCCTTTTGGACATCAGTTAAATCACATTCTTTGCACTTGGTGATCATTTTACACTCTGCTGCAACTTATTAGTGTACTGACAACACTAATAAGTGAGAGTGGTGGGACAGGAATGATGATGATAATGGTAATAAAGATAACAGCCAGCAAAGTCCATATAAACTCCAATGTGGGCAGTAGAGTAGGGCAAAAGTATGAGCATGTACAGCACTCAATATTTAGTTGGGGCTCATTTGACCTTTATTACTGTGGCAATGCGGCGTGGCATGGAGCCGATCAATCTGTGGCATTGCTCAGGTGTTTTGAGAGACCTGGTTTCTCTGATAGTGGCCTTCAGCTCTTCTGAATTGTTGGGTCTGACATATCACATCTTCCTCTTCACAATAGCCTATAGATTTTCAGTGGGGTTATGTTCAGGGAAGTTTGCTGCCCAATTAAGATCAGGGATACCATGGTCCTTAAACCAGGTAGCTTTGGCGGACGGCTGCGTTGTCCAAACGTTTGACTGATACTGTGTACACACACACACACACACACACACACATATATATATATATATATATATATACACTGTATATATGATTTCTTGATTACATCTCTCACAGGATCATGCTTCCCTATTGACTTTATACAGGACAGGCAGTGTGGGCTGGGAATACGCAACTGAAGGGCAAAGACTTAAGAGGAGCCAGGAATGTGTCATGCAGCCCTCTAACAGCCATGACATCAGCTGTCAAAGCAATCCCCTTGAAGCAAACCACATCTGACTAGTAATATAGTCAGTGTTGACATGTTCCACGAGCAGAAAAGGGCTCCTTCAGGGCTGGGGCTGGCGTGGCACATGAACCATCTAATGAATGGTAGAAAACTGCATGGAATAAAAGCCTAATCTTAATGGAATATACACTTCTATTTAAAGAGCAAGATACTGACAACTTTGCAGAACACTGTGAGAAGCTAATTCTCATCACATAAGAAGCTGCACTGAATATAAATGTATGATGCCCCATGAAGAAAAAGAAAATGACCACCATTTTTTTCAACATGAAAGACATGCTCGGGCTCAGAAATGTTCAACTGTGTAGAGAGATAAAAAATAAGTCATTATATTTCACCTGCCACAGGTGTGACATTCAAACTCTGGAAATTACCTCCTAACTTCCACCTCTATTACATTATATATTATATTAAAAATGATTCAATTTATTCAACTTATTGAATGTACCATTACTGCTACATAACAGATATTTGGTCAATTACATCAAACCATCATTATAATTCAATCATTATTTAATTTTTAGTTGGTCTTATGTTAATTATTTGTTTTGGTTGAGGTTATTACCTGAAGTGTCACATGGTAACATGTCTCTACATCCTAAATTAAAAGTCAATAAAATGACACTTAAAATACTTTAATTGAATCCTGTGCAGTTTATTAGCAGTGTAAACAGGCAGGCATATAGACATGAGTCATGTGACAATTCCCACGTATCCTATTATCTGTATTATCAGTGAGGACTCTTGTCTTTGAGAGCAGGTGTAGAGTAACTGACAACCGAGACAGAGAGTAGAGGGGATTGCACTCATTTTTATGCATTAGCATTCCATAAAATTAAAGCTGTCCATCACTGAATACATAACATTGTGTTAAACATCTTTTTTTCACGTCCAGGCTTTAGATAGTAGCAGCAATATCTGTTCCCAAGTAGACTGCATTAAACTTTTAATACTGAAAATGGACAGCATAACCTCAGGAATGCTCTCTTCAGAATATTCTCAGCCTTACGGAAACTGAGTTAATGTGAATTGGTGGTTCAATGGAGCTTGAATAGGTGTTTCTATCATTGTTGTTTTCAGCTGTTTAAAAATGGTCATTTTTTAAATTCCATGTTGTAATTTTTTTTCTTGTTTATTTTTACATGCTTTTTTTTTGTTATTTTTTGTATTTATTTGTCCAACAAATGAATAAACATAAACAGATTACACTGGGTGGGTAGATGACACTCTCTCCCCATTACTGCCACTACTAATGAGTCTGTTGGCTGATGTATCAAAACAGGGGATCCTGTGCTTTCATCTGAGTGTGTTGCTGTATGTATCAGCTACAGTTAAAAAATGGTGGTGGCTTGTTGTATCAGTAATCTCTAGTGTGATTAGGCTTAAAGAATGTGGAATATTTAGTTTTAAAAAACTACAGTACTTTGTATACCAATTTTATTGAAAACTGCTAGTTGGTGGCCATGAAGAAATTGGCAGAAGTCTTGTATCTGAAGGGGCTTGTCAGTTGTGGATAAAAAGAGCACAAGGTGGTTGTTACCAAATTACAGCTAAATTACAGGAAATGCAGTTTGTGATTGCACAAATGTAGCATAGTGCAAAAAAGGGAGTTTAGCATACAATTAGCATATGCTTTCATCATAGGTAAAAGGTTCTTGGTGTAACCCTTTCTTTAAAATACTCTTTAAACACAAAGGTTTTTACAATAACCTTCTTTTCAATAAGGAATCCTCAAAGGTTCCACTTTCATTTTGAAGAGTGTACACTTCAGCATCATAGTCATAGTTTTATAATTTGTCAATTACAATTTCCAAATGACTGCCTTACTTTTTGCACTGTTATGATGCATATTCAAACAGTCTTTCGCTCGCTAATAGTGACGTGTCTGCAAATTTCATAAATAGTTAATCATTTTCATCTATTATGAATGATTCATCTCTGCATCAAGGTTTTAAATATTCCTTTGTATTAATTTACATTATTCATGCGATTAATATTAAGAATGCAAATAGTGATTTCTTCAAACATCTCCACTATACAATTGTTGGTGTTTGGTGACTTAGGACTCATTTTCTACATGTTTTCTCAGGTAATTGCTAACTTAGCCTTTAGCGCCATCTTTGAGGGACAAGTTTAAATGTCTTGTGGTGTTCCAAACTTCAGGTGATTGAATTTGGGAAGTGGTCTGTCAGAACATAAAAGGTGAAAAAGCCATTGAGTGAGAGCGATTTTCGACTTGTCACAAGTCATCTTACTGATCTGCCATTAGATGCTAGTGTGACATCTTTTGGTGGCTTCACATGACTCAGGGGTTCCCTGAAAATGTCATGGACCATTTGTTGCTCCCCATCATGGCTGTTGGTGACAGTCTCCCCAAATGGCCTGCTCTGTTCTGCTATCGCCATGGCATAGCCCTGCTGCCAGTCATTTTACATGGTTGAGTAACTGGACCTTCACTGACATATTTGTGTTAGGGCTCATGTCTGGGCCATTTAACATCTTAAACTCCTTGGAACCACCAGTGGTTGCATCTACAGTGTCTTGTAAAAGTATTCACCCTGCTTTTTATCTTTTGCTGCATCACAACCTGGAATTCAATTTTATGTTTAAAATTTTCATCATTTAATTTACAGAACATACCTACAACTTTGAACATTTGCTTTTCTTTTTATAGTGAAGAAAGAACAAACAACAAATAGAACAAAATTACAGAAAATCAGTGTGCATAACTATTCACCCCCTAAAATCAGTACTTAGTAGATTACAGCTGCAAGTCGCTTTGCATAAGTCTCTTTGAGCTTGCAACTGGGAAATATCCCTGTAGTTAGCATCATCCATCTTCTCCTTGACTTGAACCAGTTTCCCTGTCCCTGCTGCTGAAAAATGTCCCCACAGCATGATGCTGCCACCACCATGTCTCACTGTGGGGCTGGTGTTCTTGAGGTGATGAAATGTGGGGTTTGTGCCAGACATTGCATTTTCCTTGATGGCCAAAAAGTTAAATTTTGGTTTCATCGGACCAGAGAATTTTCCTCCATACATTTGGGGAGACTCCCACATGTCTTTTGGCAAATTGAAAATGAGCCTTCCTATTTTTGACTGTCGGTAAAGCCTTTTTCTGGCCACTCTTCATAAAGCACAGCTCTATGGAGTATACAGCTTATTGTGGTCGTATGGTGAGATACTCCAATTTCTTCTTGGGAACTCTGCAGCCCCTTCAGGGTTACCTTTGATCTCTGTGCTCTCTTATTAATTGCCCTCCTTGCCTGATCTGACCTTTGCTAGATTTGTTGTGGTACCATGTTCCTTCCATTTTATGATAATGGATTTGATGGGGACCATCATCAGAGATCATCATCATCATCATCATCATCATCATCAGAGATTTTAATAACCCAACCCTGACTTATACTTCTAAACAAATTAGTTTCAGACTTGTTTGGAGATCTCCTTGGTCTTCATGGTGTTGTTTGGTTAGTGGAGCCTCTTGCTTAATGGTGCCTCTGGGGCCTTTAATAAAGGTGTTTATACTGTATATTAACAGATCATGTGACAGATTACACACAGGTGGACTTCATTTCACTTTTTATTTTTTTCTCATTTCACTTCACCAACTTAGACTATTTTGTGCAGATGCATCACATACAGTTCAGATTAAGACAACATTTAAATACAGGTTGTAATATAACAAAATATGTAAAAAGCCAAAATGGGGTGGGGGGAGTGAATACTTTCACAAGGCACTGTAGTTTACAATCCTCAGTCCTCACTTCTATCTGTAACATAAGCACATCTCAGTTAGTTGCATTGTTTTCCATATATGTTCTTTATAATAATCCTTTATAATCCATTATTTTAAACTGTGTAATCCAGTTCAGGGTCACAGTCTCCATTCCACTATTTTAGGCAAAGCTGGAGGATGTCAGTCTATCCCTGGACACACACTAACACCAGAGAAAATTAAAGTAACCAGTTCAACTGACCACCATGTTTTTAGACTGTGGTACAAAGGAAACCCATGGAAACACAAGGAGAATATGGAGACTACCCAAATGGGGAAGCAAACACAAGACCCCAGCACCAGGAGCTGAACATGATAATCATCAAACCGCTCAATAATCCATACACTCTCAGGATTGTAAAACTGTACTTATAAATTGTATTGATCCCACTCAAACATTAATGCTTGAAAAAGTTAGCACATGTCCTGGGAAAGTGATTGTAGTGATCCTTTAAAGTACACAATGTTGTACCCTTAAGAGTAGATTTACATTAGTCACACCTTGCTGCATAAAAATGTGTGAAGTTCTTTCTCACTGACAGTGGAGGATATAATAAAAGTCACAAAGCTTAAGAGGTTAAAGAGTTTGTTTTGTGGGAGAACTAATTTTCCTTAATTTTTTTAGGGCTGTAAAATGGTTAAAGTTAATTTACTCTCAATGTAAATTTAAAATGAACAATATAAGCGTCACCATAACATTTAAAAACATACACCAACCAGTCACTTCATTAATACTGACCATAAAGGTGCACTGTGTAGTTCTACATTTACAGACTGTAGTTTCTCTGTCTATGTTGTTAATCTCCTTTCACACTGTCCTTCAATTGTCAGGACCAACAACAGCCCCACCCCCCCACCACCCCCACTCTCCATAGGACCGCCAAGGTAGGTGTGTCTATTAGTGTGAACAGTGAGGGAATAAAACTCCAGGCATTCCAGTATAACACACACTAACACACCACTGCAGTGCTGAGAATGATCCACCACCCAAACAATAGCTGCTATGTAGTGGTCCTGTGGGGGCCCTAATCATTGAAGAACAGGGTGAAAGGAGGCTGACAAAGTATGCAGAGATCAGATGGACTCCGGTCTGTAGTTGTAGAACTGCATTGTCTTTGTGTAATTGTAGAAGTACATCTACATGGTAAGTGGAGCTGATAAAAGAGACAGTGGGTATAGATACAAAGTGGTAGCTTTAATGAAATGACTGGTTGGTGTAAACGCTTAAAAATTACAATTATTTTCATCATGTGGCATAAATACATGGTGACCATGAGAATAGCATAAACATAGTTTGCAATTTAAATTATGTACAGCTACTGAGAAAAATGGTTGGTGGGTTTTTGGCTGTTTGAGAGGATTTTGGTAGTGTTGGGTGTGAATGTATTGGCTGGGGTTTAGGTTGCATTGACTTGTGGTTTTTCATAATACATGCATGAAATTGTTGCATTAAATTAATACTTGGGGTGGAATTTAGGGTTCAACATTACCCCAGATAGGTCTGACACCAATGCCAAATGTTTTTGAATGTAAAACTAAGGAGTTGAAGACCCCCCACTATCTCTAGACTGGCATGTGTCACAGGTGCCCAAGTTAAGCATCACTTGTCTTTATAATGCCACTGGCTCTGCCAATGAATGCTGAAATTCATTGTTAAGTGCTCATTCAGTACAGACAGTGTGGACTGAAGCATAACACTGCAGTCAGTCAGAATAGAGGTCACTTATAAATATCAGTCTTAACAGCACAGGAACAAAAGCCAAACTCCTGCAAGTCAATGATAATTAATGTATTTTTAATATCACAACAGCTTTGTTGATGTAACCAAAATGAATGGCTGCCTGCAGTGCTTGTCATCACCACTGTTTATCATTACAGTTTACTTTTATTCTCTGAATTACACATGAATCACTACATGTACCACTGTTTAGTACTGACAGAGCCTATTTGTAATGGGTTTTACCTGTCATCATACAACAATACATCATGCAGGACCTATGTTGTTAGCTAATCTATGTGATAAAGATTAGGGAAGTAATTAATTTGTTTGTTGCTTTCTTGTAAGTTGCCTTTACACCATTAACATGGATATACATAAATGATAGACAGCTACAAAATCCATCCAGTCTCATCCAGTACAATTGTATGTACTGCACATTTTCAACTGCTCCACCAGGGCTATCAGCAATGTATGTAATCACACCAAATAGTCACAATAGCTTTAGGAAAATATACTGAAAACCAGTGGCGTGCAGTCAGGCCTTCTGAACCCTTAAGAGTTAACAAAAGTAAAATGAAAAAAGAAAAAAAGTATACTTATGTTACTTTTTATACATTATTTCTACAATAGGATGCAGGTCTCTCTGACAATAATACTAGCCAATCAAAACTACTCACTCTCATCACATGCCTCTTTGACTCTTCTGGTGATATATCATACATGTGATATGAAGAAGGGCTGCAAGCCTGTGCTCTTCATCCCAGAAATGTCAATGTGTATTCAGCTAACTCTCAGTGGTGACATATAGCGTGGTGTACATTATTAAAAAGAATTTTCAAGGCCCTTCAATGAGAAACTCAATAATTCAGGAGGTCAGCCAACTCCCACTATAAATCTTAGACAAAAAGGAAAACATGTAGCTACATAGCTAGTTTCTTCAAGACAAACCATGAATGGTAGCTAGCTAGGCCTGGCTACCTGCTAGCCTATATCATTAGCTGTTTTGCTGGGATTGTCTGCTGTTTATGACAAATATTTATGACTAAGTCTCACAGCATTTGACGGTTTGAGCTGTTTAACAAAAGGCATCTAAATTACAATAAGAATCGACTTTGTATATGCAGTATTGTGAAGCTAAGGACCTTAGAAATGCTCACTTACTGCTACAAACAACAGGACACGTAAGACTTCTGTCACTGGCTCTCATCACAGTCGAGAAAGATTTGCTGATCAACCAACTCTTTCTGGCAAAGAAGCAGATGATGGGTTTTATTTTCAAATAGCCCTAATTGACTGGCAAGTGTTGTGTTTACTTAAATATTTTGCTGGGCTGGCATATCACATGCAAATGAAATGCATAAGTGTTTTTAAGTTTTTAAGTGTTTTTTCCTATTTGGATTTTGAGGTAAGAAAAAAATAGTTATGGTCAGGGCCGAAGTGAGTCCCTTTTTCAGCCCAGGAGTTTCATGCCCACACCTGACCCACTTTTTTCATGAAGGAGGAATTTGAATAAATGAAACTGCAGCTAGTTTTTACAGTACCTTTTAATTGGGTATAAGTTGGTTATATGTGACCCCGCCAGGGAAAACCAGGCCAAGTCACTGGGCAACTTATTGAGATATCGTGTCAATATCGTATCACTCACATTAGCGACAAAACTTAGCCACTCTGTATTATTGCTGTAAATGACAGATAATAATCTCAGATATCTATCATAGTACATATTTTGATCAAAAACAAACTTAAATTCACAAAAAAGTTGTTTTGAAAAAAAACTAATTTTGAAAAAAAAAGAATGACTTTGACCTGTTATGTTACATAATGTCATGTACTTTCCTGGGTGTCATGTGTTTATGTACTGTACCTTTAAGTCTGGTTTTGTCTAGCACCACCCTTGATTGTTACCACCTGTTGCTTGTAGATTTAAACCCCTCTGTGTGTGTATTGAGTTGCTGGTCGTTTTGTATTCGTATTTGATTTGGTTTATGTCAGTTCATGTTTATTTTCTTGGATGCTTTGTACACGCTACACTTTATTAAATCATTCACCTATAATTCCTGCACTTGCTTCCTCCTTTCGTGACACAAGCCAGGATCTTGACACTAGAATTAGTTTTTTGTTCATTTTATCCTCTCTACCTGACGCCTCTGTAGTCCTGGTGTCTTCATGCCTATTCGGTTCACCAGCAGGATCAGACTGACTTATCTGCAGCTCTGAGGCTACAAAAACATTTAATTAAGGATTAGCCTATTTTGCTGAATAACAATATGCTTGAAGTGTTTTTTTTTACAATTTAGCCTATATTGTGATTGTGTACAACAGTGATTTAGGCTATTTGTCTAGATTTATTAAAAATAAATTAGGCTATCATGCTGACATCTTCCTGATTGTCTGAACAATTTCAAATATCAGGTCTATTATTATTATTATTATTATTATTATTATTATTATTATTATTATTATCTGTTATATTTTACATTACAAATAACTATATTAGTTTAAACAGATGACTCTTTTATATTTGTTGTTTTAAAATTGTATTCTGTTGCTTTTAATTACGTTGATTTCATTCATTCATTCATTCATTATCACACCCGCTTATTCCTTATCAGGGTCGCGGTTAGTCCCCTACCCCCTCACCGGGCGCAGGGCAGGGCATTACATTAATCAACTAAGCCCAGGACAGGGCGCCAATCCATCGCTGGGTGACACACAGACACAGACACACACACACACACACACGCGCATACCTACGGACAATTTAGATTACCCAATTCACCTGATCCCCATGTTTTTGGACTGTGGGAGGAAACCGGAGTCCCCGGAGGAAACCCACGCAGACACGGGGAGAACATGGAAACTCCACTCAGATAGGGACTCGAACCCTAGACCCCAGCGCTGAGAGGCGAACGTGCTAACCACTAAGCCACCGTGCCGCCCCCTACGTTGATTTCTTTATTGATTTTGTGTTTTACCTATACATATATGCTGATTTATTTTCCAAAAAAAATTTTTATTACTATTTTATTGCTCAATGTACAGCACTTTGGTTAGCCCTGGCTGTTAAATGTGCTCTATAAATAAATTGAATTGAATTGAATTGACTCTGTTAGACTGAGATCTGTCCCTTTAGTAATCATGGCCTCCTCAGAAGGGGTTTGTTGCTTGGACACTACAAAACATTTCATTAATTTAGGCTAAAGAGGTTATTTAATAGATTACACTCTGAATTATGTTTATTATTTTCAGCTTGAAACTGAATATGTGTGATTGATGGTGTGTATTGGGCTCTACAAAATAAACTAAGCTAAGTTGACATTGCAAATGTGTGCATTAGTCTTACACTGACAATACAAGCTTATTTACATATCTGTGTTTACAGACTGCAGCTGTGGTCTGTCTGCTGCACAACAGATCTGTTCATTTCACATATTTAGCAGAATCTTCTACCGCCTTTCTTTATTTTATCCTGACCTTTTAGGCTCCACCTGCCTATTCCTGCCGTCCATCACCATGGATTGTCACTTTGCGCTGTTCTATCACTATATTTAATTTCACTGCTCCAGAAAAGGGCTCATGGGCCCAATCAACTTGGGGGAAGATTAGATAAGTGTCAAAATATTTTTGACATTCCAACTGGCCCAAACTCCAGATTGACATGAGCTGGCCTATGGGAAATCCTCCCGAATCTTCAGATTAGCCACTCCGGCTCTGGTTATGGTTGTTCTGCAGTTGTTTTCAATTTAGACTGTAGCTATTGTAAATTGCATATGATGATTTACAGCATGTTTTGAATTGGGCATGAATTGACAAATACAAAAAGAGTCATTGCTTTATGCATTGCATGCCAGTCAAAATATTATTGGGCATCTACTGTAGAAAATCCTCCCTAATACACAGATCTCCTTTCTCAAAATGATTCAGGTTCAGCTGTTAGCCAGTGCACTCAAATGAAATGAGTCAGAAATATCACTTATTGAGATTCCAGGCTTGACATGTTTTAGTTGAAAACTAGATTAAATTTAGTGCATAGTTTCTTAAGGGCAAAATCCTAATGTCTTCCCTTACTATGAAATGTATCAGGTAAGGATTTCAGTCCTTTGTGTAAGTTCCTTTTTCATAATCTCTTGAACTCATTACAGCATAATAGCATTTCTCATTTTCCCTGAGTTGTATTGACTTTCAAATCATCACACTTACTAGCTGGTCACTGGCATGTACTTCAGTTTTAAGGAGCATATGAATCACTCTTTGCATTGTCTTATAATAAAAAAGAAAAAAAAACCTAGTTGAAGAGCTAAGTATTAGACAGGAATTATACTTTTGAGTTGAGAGTACTTGTCAGGAGCTACACTAGTGAAAGGAACACCAAGCCTTTTTCAGTGAGGTTCAAGGCACATAACAGAACAAAGAGCAACATGCAAAGAGAAGTTGTATTATTCAAGACTGTACCTCTGTCTCTGTCCCTGTTTGCTTACCTTTCCTTTGTGAAGAGAAGGAACCTGTTGTGCACTGAATCAAACTGCAAACTTAGGCAAGGGATTTGGCCCCTGCTAGCCATGTCTCAGTGCTGAAGGAAGGATATTGACCTAGGCTCATGAATTATATATGAGGGGTAAGACAATCCATGTGAGCTAGTGGTCTAGAGGACATAGCCTAAATGCCTTGTCAAAGATTCAATATTCTATTAGCTTTTACATTTGTATGACCCCAACCTTGCTACACCTGAGGCTAATGGCCTTAATTTCAGGAGCCACTGATCATTCACATTGAGGGGTTTGATGCACTTTACTTAGTTTTTCAGCTCTTTAATCAAATCTGGGGGCACTGAATGTCTATTGCCTGGCTGTGATAAATGACCAGGGGAGCCTTTTAAATGCAGAAAAAACACTAATCTTAAAATCAGTGAACTAATCCATGACAAAATGCTAGAAGCCGAAAACTGTTCTTTCCTCTGTAGGATTCTCTCTGCCTCTACGTAAGCTCATTCTACCAACAGCACAGATGGAAAAATTCTTTCACTACACAGCTATCAAAAGTATGTTTGTCCATGCAAGAGTTCTACTGGTTATGATATTGGTTGGCAAAGCTGATACATGTCAGTGGACACCCTGAGAGAGAAGTCTTTAATTTACATGGAATTCTTTATTCAAAGCGAGAAACTTGCACAGTGAAAGACATGCATTCACAAAAGATCTGGAAAGATAGTTTTCTGGTACCATTTCATCATAGAGTAGGACACCATGTTCATTTTTTAATGGTCTGATATTGGGAGCCAATACAGTTGCACCCCATACGAGTACTGTAGCTGGTGTAGCTTTATTTCCATTGCTTTTGTCTGTTCAAAAGAAATAATATTGTAATAGAAAAGTAGATTAGTGAATCACTGCAATCACGGCCAATGATGCAACAGCAGCTAGCCTACATCAGAACATTCACTACACATTAGCTAAGAGGCAGGGGACAAGGGACTAGTTGCTATTTGTCAATATGCATTTCAGATACGGTTGATACTGTAGATAATGTTATTACAAAATTGGATAATCTCAGAACAGTCCCTAAACCTGTGCATAAAAGTACAGTATTTTCATTGCCGCCTCTGTGCAATAATTATAATATACTGTAATCATGTACTGTATTATGTCTGCCAAATGCATTTGTACTGAAGGATTTCTATTGTTGAATATACTTCTACAGGATCAGATTAAAGAAAATGGAGGATTGTGCAAAAGACGTGAAATGTTGGATGTCATTTAACTTCCTTCTCTTAAATAGTGATAAAACAGAGGTCCTTCTTCTGGGCCCGAAAACCATGAGAAATAAATTATCAGGCTTAAATTTAAATCTGG
>BRDA01032926.1:0-14142 GCA_036984385.1 Crenuchus spilurus | reverse complement strand
ACCCAACACTGTTCTTTCTAAACCCAATTACAACCTGAACAAGTTCTGTCTGAACCCAACTCTGACCCAGCTCTATTCTCTCTAAACCCATTTACTACCTGAAGAAGTTCTGTCTGAACCCAACTCTAACCCAATGCTATTCTCTCTAAATCCAATTACTACCTGAACAAGTTCTGTCTGAACCCAACTCTAACCCAACACTGTTCTTTCTAAACCCAATTACTACCTGAACAAGTTCTGTCTGAACCCAACTCTAACCCAACACTGTTCTCTCTAAACCCAATTACTACATGAACCAGTTCTGTCTGAACCCAACTCTAACCCAACACTATTCTCTCTAAACCCAATTACTACATGAACCAGTTCTGTCTGAACCCAACTCTAATTCATCACTATTCTCTATGAACAGAATTACAACCTGAACCAGTTCTGTCTGAACTCAAATGTAGCCCAACAAAATTGATCTTAACCAACATCTGAACCCGAACCAAACCATCACCAACACAAACAATGAAGAAAACCCATTCTAGAGTAAAAAGACCCGCTGAGTTACCTGAACCACGGTTTGTAGTGACCAGAACATCAGTCAGTAGATCAGTTTAGTTTTAAGTCATTGGTGGTCATAGTGGGATTAAATTCTGGTTAGAAGCTGGGCTTCTGAGTTCAGGTTGTTCAAACCTGCACAACATTCTTTGAAGAACCGTCCATTGAATGATTCATTATCAAATCAAAAGGGGTTTTAAGAGTTTAGAAACATTCCTCTGGCAAACATCTGTCAGCAGACCAATGTTGCATTTTCATCATTTGCTTAGCCAAGGCTGAGGCTTGTTCTGCTTATTCTGAGCCAGTCAGGCAAAGCCTCTGGGGCAGAGAGTCCTGTAGCGAGGCTTCAGTGTGGATTTCCACCCCTATGCTCTATTTCTCCAAGCCCAGTGCCTCCATTCCTATCCCATATCCCACTAACCATGGATCTGCCATGGTTCGGGATCCATACACCAGTGAACATGCCTAATTGGGCACTAGAATAAGTAGAGCAGAGCAAACCCATAGTGCTCCATCCCAAGATGCTCACAGACCATGTTGGACTCTAGCGGAGAGGTTTGGGAGATCAAGACAGGGGTTCGATTTGTGAAAAGAATCAATAAAGACCTTTCTTGGTCCTGAGTCTTGCCACTGAGTAATTTACTTTTCTCTCTTATTGTCTTTTTATGGGCTCTGCGTCACTTCGCAGTCCTCTCACATCTCACACTTCACTTTGCTGCAAGGGTTCGTGTCCCTGAATGACCACAAACAGGGTCATCTACATGCTTAGAAACAGAAAAGAGTTTTTGGCGGCGGTGGATGGAGAATTGTAACATAACTATTTGAAACACACGGCATGTCCAAATGTTTGTGGACAGCCCTTCTAATAGGACATAGGGGCTGATAAACACAAACCTATTGTTGCCAGGCAGGGGGTACAAGGGTATAAAGCCCCTCAACATTGAGCTCTGGAACTGTATTCTCCTCCATCTGATACTTTTGGGGTGAAGTGGTAGAGACCATCCAACAAAAGTAGCATAAACTGATTTCATACCTTTCTTTTAACTCTCAGGTGTGTCCCAATATTTTCCTTCACATAGCGTAGCTCCTTGTGATTTGGGAACAAATGCAAGACGATGCTCAGCAAGCTAAACAATCATTTTTTTACAGTAAGTTTTGGAAAGTTTCTCACATCATCACAGTACTTACGTCTATGATTATGCTAATGTCCAACTTCATAGTGTCCACTCATTGCCTTCTAAACACCTCCATATTTCTTCTAACCCCATCGATGTGAAGGACTTTACATGCCATGGTGGGACGTGGGATTGGTTCAGTGGTGCACTGCTTCAAATTCATAAAACTCCCTTCATGGTGTCCTCCAGAAATAAATTAAATGTCTGTAATCTGTTGGGTGTCCTTCTGGTCCCATCTGCCTTATTCATCACTAAACTCTAATAAGGCTCAGCCTGCTTTTTTCTGTAGGGAAAAGTCTAATATGTCATGAAAGTCTCCACGTTTAATCCTGACTGTAGGGTCTGCAGAATTTATGTGCTAAGATTCCACCTCAAACCTAAACGAGTCTCTCAACGGGGACAGGAAGCTGATTCTTCTCTGAACAAGCTCTTAAATAACATTTTTTTTTATACAATCTTCAACAATTTAAGGTCCATCCTGGTATGTAATTGACCTTTGGGATATGAGCATTCATTAATACCACTCATAGAAGAAGCAAATAACATTGAATATGTTGTACCGATGGTTGAAAAAAAAGTAATGGGACACCTGTTCATTTGCTGTTTCACTAGATTGTGGAACATTGCTGTGAGGATTTGATTGAATTCAGTGATTTAATCAGAATGTTGGATGATCACCACTACCACCTCATCCCCAACTCAACCTCACAATATTGGGGGGCTTTATACCCCTCTAACTCACTCCTGGCATGAGTCGTGGTGCCAACAAATACTCTGGGTCAGAGTATCTCAAGGTTTGTGGAGTCATCTACCAATACTGGCCTCCAAATCTCTTAAGCTTTAAGAAAGTCTTAAGCATTTGTGGGAACTGATACCACTGTGTCTGAAGTCCAGTTTCTGCAGTCTGTGATGGTTTGAGGTGCTGGTGTTGGTCCACTGTGTTTAGTCCAAAGTCAACATATACCAGGAGATTTTAGAGCACTTCATGTTTCCATCTGCTGACAAGCTTTATGGAGATGCCCAGCAGCTGCCCACAGTGCCAACTACTACTGACTACCATATTACTGTGCAATAAAAGCCTTAAAATATGTCACTTTATGTGTAAACAACATAAAATATGAGTTTTTGAATTAAGAACAAAATACTGATGTATGACGGTATAACCATTGCTCTCAACGTCCTGGCTAATTAGTATAGCACACCTGTATTTAATCTTTCTGGCATCTAAACTAAAGCCTAAGGAAGGCCAGTACAGACTTTGAACCACAACAACAAGAGATCAGGTAGACAAAACCATGTTTTAGATGTGTCATTGTTATCTCTGGTCAAATGCTGGCCTGCGAGCCTCTGGGGAACACTACCGTTTTGTACTTTTATGATGAAAGTGAGCGTTTTTAAATCTAACTTTGGCCTATCCCATCTCTATCACTCTACACCAAGCTGAGAATATCCCATCATCCACCCTTTCACCTGTCTTTATCCACTTCTCCACAGCCGGTCCCTCTGTTGTTCAATCATGACTCGTAGGACTTGCATGAGCAATCTCAATGTTAATGTGACTGTTGTTCACTCTTTCATGAGCACGGCTTTCTTCTCCCAGCCTCGATCCACCCACAGAGTCTTCAAATACACATGAAAGCCTTTGGCCAAAGAATGCCTTTATCATAGACCCAAATGACATGTACAGTGTAGAGAGGAACCTCAGCATATGGTGCATGATGACCACTCGCGTCTCAAAGAAAAGGATTTGGCTGGAGGTGGCGAGTCTCCACGGACGGCTTCAACTCACAGCTCATTTTGTTTCTTATTAACCACTAAACCTGTGGTGATGCCGTTTTACTATTCTGTATATGCCAGCCTTAACAATGAAACAAACATACTAGGGCTGTCAGACAATTAAAAAATTTAATCTCAGAATTTCATATAATTAATTGCGATTAACTGCTTTTTTTAATGGAGAATTTTGACAAGAGACTGGTGGCATAAATTAGGAGATATAGGCACATTTATGAGGGAGCTGGGTTGGCTTGTTCAGAAAGATGTTTTAATGCATTTTTACTTAAAACTTTGTACACACTTGCCTTATACTACAACACTTTTAGGTTAATACGGTGAAACCTTGACTTACGAGCTTTGAGAATTAGTTTTGTGATAGAGCTCATAACTTAATTTGCTTTGAAGTTGTTCAGTTTTATCTGATATCAAGATGTTGGCCACATGTCTAGTCCAGAGGTCAGATGACACAGACAGAAATGTTCTTCTTGTTAGAATTAATAACAGTCATACAAAACAGCTACAGACTCCTGTAGTTCTTGTTCTGACCAACAGAGGGAGCCGATAACTGCTAACCACTTCTACTACATGCTCACCTAGTTTTAGAATACTGCTGCATAGGCCTTCACCAGATGTTAGTCAAGTCTTCAGAATCACCACAAATGACAACATAGCCCAGGACTAAAGCAGCAGGATAGTATAAACATACTATCTTCTTAAATGTAGGTCGCCATGACATCTACAAACAATAGATCTTTGAAATGTGCCACTTTTTCTGGCATCCTTAAATTACATATGGCATATTTTGAAAGCCATCGCTTTCTCTACACAAATGGCGCTAAACCAGAAGTATGTTTAGAGTCTGGGTTTTGAGCTATATAGCTGTTGGATATGAATCTATCCATCCATCCATTATTTTATCCACTTAATCCCAATCAGTCACAATTTGTCCCATACCCAGAGGGCAAGGTATAACACAATATCCTAGCCAAGCCCACGACAGGGTGCCACTCCCTCAATAGGCACACACACACAGATGCGAGGACAATTAAGACTACCCATTTCACCTGACCTCCATGTTTTTGGACTGTGAAAACCCTTGCAGACAGTGGGAGAACTTGGAAACTCCACCCAGATGGGGACTTGAACTCAAAACCTCAGTAATGAGAGGTAAGAATGCTAGCCACCAAGCAACCATCCATCCATCCATCCATCCATCCATCCATTATCACACCCGCTTAATCCTCATCAGGGTCACAGTTACCATGCAACCATGCCACCCCAAATATGAATATCACTTACGGAATCCTATAAAGACTTCACCATAGCTTATTACAAATTTTACTGTACCATGGTCAAAACACAGAAAACTGGATCTGCCCCCAATGTTTTTATTTCACAGATTAAACGACGTAATATTTTGGCAATTGAACTGGAAATGCTATCAGTTTTCTTTAAAAATCTGGTCACCTCAGAGGTATTACATGTTTTTAAGAAGATTTAAGCAAAATAACACTTCATCACTTAGTACCAATACATCTTGTGAGTGTCAAAGATGCTGGAAATCTGGAGAATTTTGAGGACACTTCAGAATGAAGAGAGGATGCAGAGGTGAAATCCCAAAACTTAACTTTATTCTTACAAATGCACCTAAACCAAAAAACACAAAAAACAAATGATGACATTTACGGACATATACACCTTCACAGCATTCAGTGACTGTAATGGACTGGAGACATGAGGAAGCTTAAATAATATGCAAAATAACATGGTGATGAACAAATGGGGCTGTGATAATATAAGACAGGTGTGACCACTAATGAGACATGATGATGAGAGGAGGGCGAAGACTACAGACGTGCAGGCTGACTGAGGCAGGGCTGGGGCAAGGCTGAGGATTGAGTGTGACATCACTGTTGGTTGGCACTACCACCACAGAACAGGGATTATTTGGGTGATGGTTGATTCTCAGTGACACTGATGTGGGGGTCGTGTTTAAATAGTGCACTAACCAGCCAACAGTGTCAGGATTAGAGGACAATAAAGTCTAGAAGGTGGGCCAACAAGGTAGAAGTGTCTAAGTGGACAGTGAGTGGACAGTGTTTAACATCTTCAGGAGCTCTGCAGTGTCTGACTCACCACAACCACATCAGTGTCACAGAGAATGGTCCACTACCCAAATAATGCCAGCTCTGTGGCTGACTATTGATGTATGTGGTAGAATACAGTCTGTAATTGTAGAACAGCAAAGTGTTTTATATGGTCACTGGAGCTGTAGATACACGGAGGTGGTTTTAATGTTATGGTGTATATCAGCAAGCTATGAGTGAAAAAAAAAATCTATAAATGACACTATATTTGTTATTATAAAGGCTTATATAAGCAAGAAAAAAACAATTACTATTACTATTATGCTACCTTTGAGTCATGTATTGTAATGAGCCTGTGCCGCTGCAGGCTTTGGATTTGTGTCATTATTTGTTTTGTGTGGAATTGACACTAAGACACTGTGAACATCAAACATGATGCGCCGAGACAAATAAATAAATAATAAATAAAAAGCAGCAGAGTGGGGAAATCCAGGCCTGTGGAGGATTTAGACAGCTGGCAAACCACATCTGACAAAGTCTATCATGATTTAGTTACACTAGTGTTTTAGAAAGTGAAGGAAAACAACATCTCTGGGCTTCTCTACAGCTTCCTATTATGGTCGTGACAATGTCTGGTATCTTCTACATCGTCTGCATGACCTGACCATAAACGTACTGTATCAACATAGTGCACCCAAATCACCTTAAATTAACTTTGAAAAACACAAACATGCTGAATGAAGCACTTTAAAGCTGTAAAATGTCAACATATGATGGCAAAACAGAGCTCAAATGAAGGTATACACAACTACTTACAACAAAAAGCAAACATAAGGCCTTGGTGCAGTGTTGGTCCTGCTGCATTGCATGGACATCCAATGTATATGTGTAAATATGATTTTTATATCAAATTGAAATAGTGTTTACATGCTCTGTCAACATCAAACTAATGTAGTATCGAGTTTCAAGACACAACTTTGGATGCAATGTGAAGTTATGCTGTGACGTCTAGAACCCCTGACGTGATTTATACAAGCATCCCTACTAACGAGTATTCCAGGTAACGAGTTGAGATCTCGGAATATTTTTGGTCCAGTTAACGAGTAAAATTCCAAGTAACGAGTAGCGTAAATTTTTCAAGTATGCCAACCGCTAGGGGCGCGGCGGTCGTAGCATCTCCTAGATGCTAGCGTAGAAGAAGAGGTCAGTCATTACCTTTGACCGCTGTCCAGTGAAAGTGAAAGTGCTAGTAAAAGTGACACAAAGGCAGCGAAAGGGCAAACAGGGATTCAAACTCATGATCCTCAGGTCATAGTGTCAGCATCTTAACCTGCTGAGCCACTCGAGGCCTGAACCTGACGTGATTTGATCACCCCAGCCATAACAGCAACTCCCAGAAGTTTAAGCACTAATAGCCTAAATAGATAATAGATCTACACAAAAGGGAGGCGTCATATGAAAGCTGAGACTCTCTTCTTTCTACTCAATTTGTTAATTCCTGTCTATTATGAGCTGCTAATGAAATAATCTGCTTCAAATAAACCATCTACACTTACAATAAGTGTCCCAAACAAATAGAACTGAGCACTAAGTTTCTGTCCTGATGAAGGGCGCCCTCTTGTGGCACTTCAAGATGAGCCTACATAAAGTCATAGTGTAATAGTAATGCGCTGCCCTGTGCCTGGTGATGGGGTAGGGGATTTTGACCCTGATCAAGATTAAGCAGCAGATAATGGATGGATGGATGGATGGATGGATAGGTATGTATACATCACACACTGTATATTTTTGAAATATCAATAAAAAGCTACTTGACTTGAGTTTTAAGAGTTTAACCAAAGTCCTACATCACAATAATGTCGTTAATTAACTGCAGAGCAATGTTTGTATCAACATATTTCTGTTTGTTTTTATTCATTTCTCATTTTTCTTCCGAGAGGTCTCGGACAGGTTTGCGTGAGTCATGCTGCTGAGATTTCCTCCGAGCTGAGAAAGTACAAGAAGGTTGAAGGAGAGAGATAAAGGGAATTATAGGAGGAGGGAACGGTTCTCCAAGAAAATATTAATTAGGCAAGCTGCAGGAGGGATTCCCTGAGAGTGGATGGCTGTATGTTGTAAATGGGTCTGACCCAGTCTGTTGTTCTGATGGTAAACCTCATTCTGTCACCGTTACACAATGCTGTGTCAGCCAGTCAGGAGCTGCATGGAAATACACAAGGGTTTGTGCTTCTCCATATAGCCAGGTGTGGGTAATTAGTCTTCTACAGTCCTGGGAGAACAATTAAAGTCACAGGTTTTCAGGAGATGGCTGCTAAAAGCAAGCTGGCATTTATTGCATATTAACCACCTCGTTCGTAATACAAACCAAGCAATTCAGATACTTTACATTTTACATACAAAACTGCTGATTTTCCAGTTCACAGCTGCAATAAACATCTGCTAACTAACCGCTCACTAATTACAGCAGGAATCTTTAGTACATTTAAGTCCATTTTCACAAGAACGATCCTCCAAATGCAGTCTGAATAGGAGAGACATAATGTCTGTATCATCAGAAACACAGTATGAATTCAGTATAAAAATGCAGTATTAAAGTTTAGTGGATGGTTTTATAAACAGTTTTTTTTTTGTCAAAATCCGGTATGAAATACAGTGTGGATGTTAGGTAAGTTAATTAGGAATAAAGTCAAATGTGTCATAAACCAGTATGAATTGTCTTCCAAATACAGTATGAATTTTATTTCATTTTTTTAAACATTTTATCTAAATTCATAATTAACTTTTTGACAAATACGTTATAATTGTTAGTGTGAAAGAAAACACAAAATTAAGAAACTAAATTCTAAATCCAGTATGAATGTAATAAAATAAATACTGTCAAAATACAATATGGTATGTCCTCCAAACACAGTATGAATTTTAAGGTACAATTTAAAATAAAGTACAATTTATCTAAATCCATAAAGAATTTTCCTACAAATGCATTACAATGTAAAAAAAAATAAAATAAAGTAAATTCTAAATCTAATCTAAATGTTAGAAGGATAGCATAGAAATAAATTGTGTCAAAACAACTAAAAATGAAGTACAGTATATCTAAATACATAGGCCTAATGAATTTTCATACAAGTTATAATTATTAGTGTAAAAAATAAAAATTATTGTCTAAATCCAGTATGAATTGTCCTCCAAAATCTGTATTAGTGTGATTTTTTTAAAAGTCAATTTAGGCCATTATGAACATTTCTTTAATTACAATACAAATATGAGTAGGATAAATTAGAAATAAAGTCAATTTTGTCCAAATACAGTATGAATTGTCCTCAAAGTACAGTTATTATTTGTATTATGTAATATTTGGTGAAAAAAAATGAATGTAAGTTATGAAAGTTTTTCAGCATTGCAGTACACATTTTTGGCCAAATATAGTAAGAACATTTGGTGGAAGAAAAAGTAAAACAATGCAGATTTATTCCATAAGCAACACGAGTTGTTCTCTGAATGTGGTATGAATACTGAAAAACTGATGCATAGAATTTACTCAAATCAGGTGCAGTGAATATTACATGTTATGAGTAAGTAAACTGCAAATGATTTATTATTATTATTATTATTATTATTATTATTATTATTATTATTATTATTATTATTATTTACACTGGAAATGTTTTAAAATGAAATAAAATCTAATACATTTACATTACTGAGGAAAAAAACTTCCCTCAAAAGACAATAAAATCCTCTCTCAGCATCCTACGCACAAGCATCTGTGCCCACACACACACACACACACACACACACACACACACACTTGCCCTCGTCAACACACCCACACACACCTTGTTTATGCCAGTATCTGAGTGTGTATAGCACAACTGCGCTGCTGTAATAAATGCGCTTCCTAAATCCTGCCCAGAGGGACACACAGATTTCCCAGCATGCACCCCTTGACACACTCTCTTGTGAATTCTCCTCTGTTCCCACCGCATGGATGCAGCGTGTCCAAACACCACAGATAATGTTATGAGCTCAGTGCATGGAAGGATTACACATTTCTACATGATCTCCACCACTGATAACATCCTGTTTACAGCAAAACGCCAACAAAAACACAGTTGCCTGTGAAAACTCTCCCTCCAGAACTACCTTTGGAGGCAAGGACACCTGCTCAGGACAAACCAGCAGCAATTAAAGCTTTCAAACTGCAGTACAGCAGCAAATTAAGAACATCCAGTACATCGGTGATCAGCTCCTGGAGGTCTGTCATACTATATGTTTCACCTCTTATGTGCATGGTGGTAGTAACTTCAGGCTCCTGCAGGTGGCGCTGCATGAGGATGATGAGGCTATAAATATCTGCAGGGTGTGTGAGATGTAGAAGAGGTGGTACAGTGCAGTGAATATCTCAGATGTTAATGATAAAGGAGTGATTGTATTTGGGGGTTAAAGGTCAGAGTGTGAAGAAAGTAGCTGAATTTGCAGGTGTATGGAAGTGTACAGTCATACAGGTCTACCAGCAGTGCTAACAATGCCACATGTAGACATTTTTTGATATTTAGGTGCACAAAGAAGGCATGAGGTGAATGAACATTACACTTATCTAGCGCCTTTATAATACCCAAGGATGTTTTACAATCAATTTACACATACATTCATACACACACACACACACACACACACACGAGGGTCATTTAGAGTAGCTAATTCATCTGATTGTCATGTTTATTTTTTGCCATTTTTATTCCTTTCCCCATGTAGCAGTAGCCAGATAGCCCATCCCATCTGTTAGGACTCTCCCCATCACTTTTGCACTGTTTTTGACTCTAAGAGGGTGAAGTCAAGCATGTGACACAGCCACCGCCTCTTCTCGAACTACCGCTGATACACCGTCACTGGGGTGCCAATGCGCTCGGAGGAAAGCGCAGGATTCCCAGCTCTGAATGGACCAATCAGTAGACGCCTGAGCCAGCAGACATTGCAATGTGATAGTGAGAGTGAGAGCGCCATCTACCCACCCAGAGAGAGCACTGCCAATTTTTGCTCCCTTGGGCCCCGGCTGCAAACAGCATGACCGGGATTCAAACTCGCGATCCTCTGATCATAGTGTCAGCGTCTTAGCCTGCTGAGCCACTCGGGGCCCTCTCCATGTTTTTTAACTGTGGAAGGAAACCCACACAGACATGGGAAAGACATAGAATCTCCACCCAAAAGGGGACTCGAACCCAAGACCTCAGCGCTGAGAGGTGAACATGGTAACCACCAAACCACCATGCCAACCACTATCTTAACATCACAACATCATCCACTGTTCAACATGTGTAAGTGGCTGTTGTCACTAACTGATCACAGGTCAAATTATACACCCGCCAGCCAATCAGAAAACTGTATCTCTGGTCACAGTTCACAGGTTTGTGCTTAAGTTTACTATGGCAGCATGAAGCCTCACTCATAGTGATTCTGGACCATTTCTAGGCTCGTAAACAAAGAGATATAATTAGACATATATATATATATATATATATATATATAAGAGCCAGTCTGCTGGATGTGTCTGATAGGTGTATTAGTAATGTTTTCCCTGCTGTGGGGTAAACACAGGCTTCTCAGTAATCTTATCAGTGGCTTAAACCACAGGTGGATTATTAAGCCGCATCTCTCATACCCACGCGATTAAAACTTCCCCAACGGCTTCAGATGTGTTTTTGAAGGAGAGCTGCTGCCTGTGATGATCCTGGCTGATGTTTCCAGGCTCTGCAGATCGCTGCTTTGGACAAAATTAGGGAAAATTTGCACTTCAAGACAGTGTTTGCTGCTACACTCTCAAAATGAAATGTTGG
Organism: Crenuchus spilurus; assembly: GCA_036984385.1. Classification (NCBI taxonomy): domain Eukaryota; kingdom Metazoa; phylum Chordata; class Actinopteri; order Characiformes; family Crenuchidae; genus Crenuchus; species Crenuchus spilurus. The sequence goes on along the minus strand of BRDA01032926.1, from coordinate 2,724 downwards.
GACATGAAATCGTCTGATAGCTGGTCAGTACATCTCATTATGAGATTGTATATCAATATCTACCTTAAAAGTGAATATTTGAGGGGCGCTGAGTGGCTCAGCAGGCTAAGACGCTGACACTATGACCAGAGGATCACAAGTTTGAATCCCGGTCATGCTGTTTACCATCAACAGGGCCCAAGAGAGCAAAAATTGGCAGTGCTCTCTCTGGATGGGAAGTTGTCGCTCTCTCTATATCACTCTCACATTGTAATGTCTGCTGGCTCAGGCATCTACTGATTGGTCCATTCAGAGCTGGGAATCCTGCGCTTTCCTCCAAGCACATCGGCTCCCCAGTGACGGTGTATCAGCAGTAGTTAGAAAAGAGGCGTTGTCTGTATCACACACAGCGGAGGAGGCTTGTGCTTGTCTTCACCCTTCTAGAGTCAGGGGCAGTGCCAAGTGATGGGGAGAGCCCCCTAGTGGATAGGATGGGTTAATTGTCTACTACCACATTGGGAAGGGAGGAAAACTGGCAAAAATTATATATAATTTTTTTTTTTTTTAAATGTCATGGGTACACTCTTAAAAGAGATGGTTCTTCAAGTGTTTTTAGTAAAGAAAATTGTTCTATATAGAACCATGAACACTCAAAGAAACCAAAAGGTTAATTGCATGATGAAAAGACATGGTTGGTACCCACTACAGTTTACCAACCACTACAGTATGTCTACAGTCTTAAAAAAGATGGTTCTTCAAGGGTTCTTTAGTAAAGAACATTGTTCTATATAGAAACATGAACACTAAAAAAAACCATCATGTGTATAAAGGGTTCTATCCATGGAAAGGGTTCTTCATATTGATGAAGAATGTACTATAGATGGTTCTATAGAGGAACATTTAGAAAATGGTTCCATAAAGCACCAGAAAGGGTTTCTCTATTATTACAAATTTGACATTGTAACTACAGCAGAACCCTTTTGGGGGCTAAATAGAACCATTTTCAAACAAAGTTCTGTGTAGAACCATCTACAACAATTTTCTCATCACTCTGAAGAACCCTTTCAACTTTATCAATGCAAAGGGTTTGAGTGGTCATGGTTCTATATAGAACCATGTTGCTTATTAAAGAACCCTTGAAGAACCATATTTTTAAGAGTGTAGATATATTGTTGTAGTGCTGGATGCCAACTTTGCCTCCCACATGGCAGACTGGGGTTCAGTCCTCAATCTGAACAATAACTCAACACTCTACTAATAAGAGTCCTTGGGCTGGACTCCAAATGCTACAGTCTGCTCAATGGCATTAATGTAAATCAATGAGTTCTATGTACTTTGGGCAGTGGTTATAGAGAACATTGTCAAACAGTGCTGGAAACCACATAATCAAGTATGAGATTACTAAACAGTTGAACACAGCCTGAGGCAAGTGTGTGATTATTAGACCTGCAGTTAACAGCATGCTTTTTGGTGGGGTATTAGCTTTTAAACTCTGCTGTATTTTTTTTAGGATTCCCCATGTGAATATGCACACCCTTAGGGGGTTTTATACAGCAACAGTATGAAATTATATGTTTTTTTATTCTTTTTTTTTTTGCAAATGAGCCCTCAGAAAATGTGTTTTACAGTCACATCAGAACATGACCACCTTTGGGAACCACTCTTAGCTCAATGGTCATGGACACTAATTGACCTTATTGCTCTGGTGTTCACTCTAGAGGTCATTTGGTCCATGGTGGTGTGTTCATTGCTCTTTACTACTCACCACATCCATGGGGCACCACTGTTGTCCATTTCCAGTCCATTCCCAGTACACCAATGGCCGCTCTAGAACATTTCACAAAGTTAGAGATTTTCAGGATGCTACCACCGATACCATGTTATCACTTTTGGACATCAGTCCTTTACCCACGATGATGTTTTTCCACTCACGTTGCCAGGTGGTCATAATATTCAGCGTAATATGACCATGTATAATAGCACATGCTTACAATTTACTGCCAAACACAAAATAATTATAGGAGCTTTTGGATTTTTGGTTCCAGAAATAATTTATTTCAAGCTGCACAGCACTAAAGGGACTTTATGTAGGTTCCTCTTACAACTCTACATCTTTGTGCCACAAGAGGGTGCCCTTCAGCAAGACAGAAACCCATGTCAGCTCCAGAGTAAAAGAAAACAATACAACCGAACATGTCTAAGCGAGAAAACTGTCCAATTTCTTTTGTCAAATCTTGGTTGAAGCTTCGCTTCAGAAGCCGTGGCTGAGCTGATGCTTCGTGACGTTTTAGGACTCCGTAGACCAGCTTCTGTGGAAGACGGCCCTCACATATCCTGTCTGTCATTCATCACTGTCACAGCAACGGGCGACAAAATATCCTCAGAGACGGGTGAGAAACGTTCATTTGGGTCGCAGTTAGGGACGCATCCATCCGTCTAACCGGGAGACACCTCCTTATCTGTTCATCTTCAAAACTCTGACAGGGCATTCAAAAGCGAGCTCTAATAGTTTCCCTTTGTGCGTGAAAAGATGGACGTGTGACAGAGAAGCCTTCCATCCTTTCTGACCTTTCAGACTTTTTTAGATTTGCAGGGTATTAAACGTCAAAACAAGCCTTCATCTAGAACTTGTTAAGAAACATGACATCACCACCAGGACTTTAAAAAGCTGGAGACACAAATGTGGCACGAAAGGAGAAAATTTTATACACTGCTCAAAAAAATAAAGGGAACACTAAAATAACA
>BRDA01032924.1:0-13626 GCA_036984385.1 Crenuchus spilurus | reverse complement strand
ATATGTTTTTACATACAGTCTGTGCCTGTTTTACATGTAATATGTTTTTACATACAGTCTGTGCCTGTTTTACATACAGTCTGTTCCTGTTTTACGTGTAGTCTGTGCCATCTTGAAGGTCATTGCACAGAATCCAAGGTGTCTGAAGTCCAGTGTGCAGTTTCTCTGATGGTCTCATGTCATCTACTGGTGGTCCATTGTGTTCTATCCACAAAATGTGACACTTTTCATAAACAAAAAATCTTCACACGAGCATCACCCAGATGTTCAGATGTTTTTTAAATGTAGATCTGCTGTTTTGTATTTTCCAGCTAAGCTATGTAGTGCATGACAGCACATATTGAGATTAAATGTCTGTATCGCAATTTTAGATCTTTTTTTTTCTATATCATCCACCCCACCTCCCCATCCTCCCCCTGACCTCAAAACACCTGACAATGAGGAGCCACATATCTCAGATGCCTCTGGTTAGAGGCCATGAACAGTATCATTACTGCTTGGTTCATTGTGGAGGAAATTGTCTGTTAGGAATGTGTTAGTAAATTAAAGGGCCGTCACTGATCTCTTCTGAACAGGCATTAGTCAAGGACGTCTCTGTGGTCCTCTCTTTAGATTTAAGCAGGTCTGCAAGCTTTACTTGGAAGTGACCAGCCTTACCTTAAAGAGGGCAGGTAGAAGTCACCACTGAAGGTTAATTTGAAGGTGTGCACAGAAGACAGGGCATGCAGAGGGCATGGCTGTTGAGACTATAATGCAATGGTGATATATTGGCATATATATATATATATAGATGGAGTTCTATTCAGTTCTGCTGGGATGAGCCGGAGTTGAGTTTGTGACTGATTATGTCCCAAATCATGTTTTAAGATCATCTAGTGCTGCTTTCTCCATATGTCACAAAACTTAAAAAGAGTGGAAAGGCAACATTCTGCACCAAAGATCTGGACACTGTACCAATAAACATCTGTCAGGCTTCTTCTGTCATTGTTAAAAAATTTTTTTTTTAACTTCAGTGTTTAATTAGTGATTTATCGATTTATTTATTTATATATTATTTTAGATTGTCTCGCTTGTATTTACTCACATGTTACTTTTACTTTTTGTTAGTTGTATTTTATGTTTTATTATAGTTTTATTTATATGTCATTATTTGCATTTTAATTTAATTTAGTTTTTTTTTCATTGTTTGGGATCACATAATAGTAAAACAATAATTTACATATAAGCCCACAATGTTTTACATTTTAATTTATTAGTATGTATTATTAGTACATCCTTTTTTTGTATTACTGATTCTATTTGTTGCATTTTTTATTGATTGCTTATTTTTGATGATCCCTTTTCTCCTCTTTGTCTGTTTTCACTTTGTATTGTAAAGATTGTTAATGTGTGAAAGGTGCTACATAAATAAAGATTTTATATATATATATACCCCACCATGTGGAGGCTGCAGGGTATCCTGTCTAACTCTCACTGTGAGATGTTTTCTTGCTTTAAATTCCTGTTAGATTACAATGTCTGAGAAAATAATATCAGTGTTCAACTTCACAGTTGTTTATAATTTGGTCCATTTGGTAGCTCAGGTAGCAGAGGAGACATCTCTTTCTCATTGCTTTCTCATTACTTTAACACTGTAGTAAAAACAAAGCATTATGTGTGTATGGAAGTATGCAAACTGACAGGTTTCCATCGCAGCCCAATTGTTATTGCTCAGATGTTGCTCTTCAGTGGCTCAGGAGACTTTAGAGATGCTCCTAAACTTAAAAAGGTAGACTTGTCATAAACACACTAGGGACCAGAAATTCTCTTAATATTCCTTTTTTAATAGCATGAGACATAAAGAAGATATGAGACTCTTCTTGCTGAAATAAAGATCATTATTCATAGACGCAATCTTAGTCCTGTTGAGTTCATACTGAGATAGTGAACGTGAGTGCTACTGCCTGAGCAAATCTCATTAATGTTGTTTAGGAGAAGCTAATGAGACACAAATTTGACCTTTTTTATGGATTATCTTTCCTATGGTTGTGTAAGCATTGGATTTGAGCTGAAGAGCATTGTTCGGTTGTAGGACACTGAGCGGATGGTGGCTCAGATGTGGATGAGTAGACTGCAGGCTCAACAACCCACCGTGTGCCAAGATCAACAGCAAACATTACCCCAAATCTCATATTGCTCTTGGCAGTTAGCATCCTGTAGATGCTGGCTCTGCTCTGCACACTGATACTAAGTAGAGCGGGGCTTAAATCCTGACAACAACAAAGGCTAATTAAGACGAATATGCTCTGAAACCGTAGCTCCTGCACTTTGTGAGGTTCAGAGAAGGCCTCCCTATCAATCTTCTTAGCCTGAGGTTCATCTGGTAGGGATGAATAACAAAGAGCATTCGCATGGAAACTTGGCAGCTTTGCATCAGAAAGAATAGGATATAATGATGACTTAATGTATGCCAAATGTTCTCTGCTGATTTGTTTCGAGATCAAATGACAATGACACAGTCAACCCCTGTCTAACTCTTCAGGTTAAACTGACACACATCTGGAGGATACATATATGTATACATAGTCCAGAGTCCTAGAGCAGGTGGATCATTCTCAGTGATGTGGTGGTGGTGTGTCAAGAGTTGCTGATGCTTTTAAGCACATCACTGTCACTACTGTAGTGAAAATAGTGCACCAACCAGCCAACAGTGTCACGACTAGAGGACCAACACAGAGCTGCTGTCTCTGATTCTACATCTACAAGGTGGACCAACAAGGTAGATGTGTCTAATAGAGTGGACACATGTTCAGCAGCTCTAACACACCACCACCACATCAGTGTCACTGAGAATGATCTACCAGCTCTGTGGGGGGTCCTGACGAAGTATAAAAGCTATAAAATTAAGGATATTTAAAGAGTTTATCCTGATTTTTAGTAGATTTCTAGTACGTTCTAGTGCATTGCTGTGATGGTTTGACTGTATTCAGCAACAAGAGCATTAATAAGATCAGGATGTTGGATGATCATCACCCCACCTCATCCCCATCTCCTCCCAAAAGCACCATCATTCCAGAGAACAAAGCTCCACTGCTCTACAACTCTATGCTGGGCTTTATACCCCTCTAGTCCATGCCTGGCATTAAATACGGTGCCAATAGTTTCCTCCATATGGTCCTATTGTTTTGGCAGTAATTATCTACCAGGTCTAGACAAGTATTGAGTACTAAAATTCAATATATGATGAACGAGTCTTGTGATGGCATGTTTGGCACCACCATGTGGTTAATCTTTAAGAGCAAAGTTTATTAAGTTCTTATTTAATAACTATTATGTATTATTTTGATGCAAAGTCATTTATTTGTCTATAATTACAACTTTCATTTTCACAGTAGATTACAGAAGAGTACTGGTGCATCACCAAAAAAAAAAAATTAAATTAAAAAGGTAAACAGTCATGTATATTATATTAATTACACATAAAATTACATATTTCAAGCTGTTTAAATGTCTGTTTAAAATAATATTGTTTTAAATAAAATAATAATAAATAAATAAATAATAATAATAATAATAAATAAAATAATAATAATAATAATAATAATAATAATAATAATAATAATATTATTATTATTATTATAAATCACTTTGTTATTAAAGCCATATGTTTTCATATTAGCTTTTCTTCAGGTAGATATTTCAGTGCTGCTGCTTTCAATAAAAGTCTTCTCCTATTATTAGTGAGTGCTGATTTTAGTTTGATCATCGGGCCTCTGGGTCACTTCCTTGACCCCCTCCCCCATGACCACCACCACCTCACCCTCTCTGACACTGCTGCTGTGCCCTGAGAAGGCAACAGTGGTGCCAGCCACAACAAAGGCAGTCAGAGCAGCCCAAAAAAGTGGGGACTTTTCCCCATGGACTCACTTATGATCCATTACAGCTCCACACGGCTGCTGAAGCTAAAAGCGCAGGCTGTCAGCTTTAATTACTGACAGATTCACTTTAGAACTCATCAAACCATCAGCAGAGAGCAGATCCTCAATGAGCCTGAGTCATCTCAAATTACCGGACGGCTGGCAAACTTGCTTTTTTCTCTTCCCCCTTTCTTTCTTCTTAAAAAACAACACTTTTAAGACTTTTCTAATATGAATTATAATAAACAGATCAACTGAACTGAATAAGAGAATGCAAGTTATCCAAGAAAGTGAATGCAAATCATTTCAGAAATGAATAAACCAACAAAATCACTATTTAGTGCACCAATCTATCAATGTCAACATCATTGTTTCAAATTCACTGTGAATTTGAAAAAAAAGCACCTGGACCAGAGCTACAATATGTGTAAATTCTTTCAAACTAAACTAAACAATTTTGGAAACACTACGAATATGATACACCATATTACACGTTTCCATCCTGAGGAGGAAGAAAAACGTGTGTAGTTGCTTCCAATAAGTGATGTCAAAGCTTCCACACAACTCAGAAAGGGCTGCAAACTCTATTGTAGCATTTATTGCCAAGTATTTGTATCTGTATTCAGTCTGCTTTCATGCTCCCCACACTCTGCAGTGGTTGTTAGTTAGATGTCTTATTTTATATGTTTGTGATTCAGAATAAGCTATTTGTATTAATTAACTACTAGTGAGTCATTCTATAATTTGTGGTACATTCCATTGATATCCATTATCCATCCATCCACATCCATTGATAATAATTGTATTTATTCTAATTTTTTTCTTCAAAAATGTAATTTTTTACCTATTAATGGAAAACATGTTGTAATAGAACACAAACATTGTGTGCATCCTGTATTACAATAATTATATAATAAAAATAAATAATTAATAAAAATCCTTAAAGTCAACAGCTATTTTTTTTATTTATTTCAAAAGTTTAAATACTAAAGAAAAATACATGTGTTTTAATTGATTTTCTCATTTAAATAATTTAAATATCTTAATTTGTTGATGTCCACAAATGTTCTGTCAACTATGTTACTCAAAGAACTTCACCCTGTAACTCCAAAATGCTTTGTCCTAAAACCATTTAACCATCATCACATGATAACATTTTCCCCTGTGGGGGGCATATTTAGTGGTGAGGGTCCTTTTATTTTTCCAATAATTTGATCTTGAATAGCACATTGTCAATGAACATATTTATTGTTACAGACATTGTTATGGGTTACAGTTTTTTATCATTTTAATTCAATTATATGTTCAGATTAGTCATTAACCTGTTAAAGGACATTACGTTATCAGCCAAGCAAGGCCTACCGCTGACGTTTTGGGTCGAAATTGGGAAAAATGTCAATTATATTAGATAGACAGATAGACAGATAGACAGATAGACAGATAGACAGATAGACAGACAGACAGACAGATATACAGATAGATAGATAGATAGATAGATAGATAGATAGATAGATAGACAGACAGACAGACAGACAGACAGACAGAAGCATTATTGTCAATTCTGCATATGTACAGCACATACAGAAGATTGAAATTATGTTACTCACCCAAGTTACAGTAAAAGATATAAACATTAACAGCAAAAATAAACAATGAAAGCAAAAAAAAAAAAAAAAGATATTAGCAGCAGAAAGACATTTTAAGTAAAAAATAGACAATAGCAGCATAAAAAATAAATATGAACAATAATGATGATAGACTGAACAATAAATATGAACAATAATGATAGGCTGAACTACCTATTACCTATGAACGAAGTTACCTAATAGTCTACATCAACAGTTATCATCACATCATTATCATTATCAGTCTACATGTGTCAGATATCAGCAGCTGAAAAACAGCAGAGATACAGGGCTCGTATGCATATGTGAAAAAAATGTCATTGTATATATGGAGAATATCATTTACACTGATGATCATGGAGGAGGTGTTCGTGCAAACACATTGTATACATTATATGGTCAGTACCACCTACCGTGTGTTTTCAGTAACTGGCTACTTTATCAGAAACACCTGACACCCCATCTACATCCATTCGTCCATTCATCTTCTTAACCACTTAATTGCAATCAGGGTCAATATGAGTCTGCTTACACCCTCTGCACCATCTATCGATAGAAAAGGATCACCATATGACTACCAATGGCCAGAAATGACCTAAATATCCATCTAAGGACATTTCTATGTTCAGAAACTAACCACTGATGAAGCAGGATGATGAACACAGACTGAGCACCCAAAGCTGGGCTACTAACTGTACCCCAACAAGGCAGAGCTAAAACTGAGGCGTTTCTAATAAAGAGGCCAGTACGTGTGTGGTAGGCTGTACATGATGTGAATGTTCAAAGACTAAAAGAGTATCAAAACATCATCACAGCGAGGGTCCAGGGTCCACGGTTGGTTACAGATGTGCCTGCAGCATCCGCTCAGTGTGTGGTGGAGGTCGGCACTTGGGGGTCTCGAAATGAACCTAAATTGGTGTGATTCACACTGTAGGCCCGGATAGAGGCCAGTGATTCAGAATGATTCAGGGCAGATTATGCAGCGTGTATGGTTCTGTTTCGTTTAGACTGATAAGAGCTCTGTTGTGTCTCGACATCAGTTCTGTATCGTTTTTACTTTTTCACTGAGGGGTGAAAAGCTAACTGGCTAATCTCTGCTAGGTCTACCATTACATCAACAACAGATCTAGTAAAGTGTGTCTTTCTTATGTGTCTGTCTGATCTACTGAAGCCTAAGTCAGTCTTGAGGACGCCACAGCACTGTTTTAAACATTTCTGACCAGCGCTGTAAATAACTAGCAGCTGAATGTGGATAAATGCAGATCCAGATGGTGTGTGATGATGCACACCTGATCTCCACAGGCCTTCAGGTTCTAAGCATTAGCTTCACGTTAGCAAGAGAACAGAACCAGTCTGCACTAGAGGAGCTCAGCAGGATTTAGGACAACTAAGTGACTAATATTATAACACGGCAACTACTAAAATTAATCATGGTATAGATGGATGGATAGAAAGATAGATAGATATGTGAGTGTGTTGGGTGAGGTGGGTGAATGGATAGAGACAGTGGTGCTTGAAAGTTTGTGAATCCTTTAGAAATTTCTATATTTCTGCATAAATATGACCTAAAACATCATCAGATGTTCACACAAGTCCTATAAGTAGATAAAGAGAACCCAGTTAAACAAATGAGACACAAATATTAGACTTGCTCATTTATTTATTGAGGAAAATGATCCAATATGACATATTTGTGAGAGACAAAAGTATGTGAACCTCTAGGATTAGCAGTTAATCTGAAGGTGAAATTAGAGTCAGGTGTTTTACATCAATGTGATGACAATCAGGTGTGAGTGAGCACCTGTTTTATTTAAAGAACAGGGATCTATCAAAGTCTGCTCTTCACAACACACGTTTTTTGAAGTGTATCATGAACAAAGGAGATTTGTGAGGATCAGAAAAAGAGATGTTGATGCTCATCAGACTGGAAAAGGTTACAAAACCATCTCTAAAGAGTTTGGACTCCACCAATCCACAGTCAGACAGATTGTGTACAAATGGAGGAAATTCAGGACCATTGTTACCTCGTCAGGAGTGTCGACCAACAAAGATCACTCCAAGAGCAAGGCGTGTAATAGACAGCGAGGTCACAAAGGACCCCAGAGTAACTTCTAAACAACTGAAGGCCTCTCTCACATTGGCTAATGTTAATGTTCATGAGTCCACCATCAGAACACTGAACCACAATGGTGTGCATGGCAGGGTTGTAAGGAGAAAGTCACTGCTCTCCAAAAAGAACATTGCTGCTCATCTGCAGTTTGCTAAAGAAATGCTCTAAAATGTCCAAATGTCAAATGACAGATTTATATCTGGTGAACTTTTGCATGTGACTGTAGTTCTTTATTCTGAATTCAAAGCAACTCCTGGATCACTACACTGTCTTTTCTAATGGGTTCTATAAATAAATAAATACATAAATCTAAATGCATGATCCAGGTGGTGTATGATGATCCATTTGATCTCCACAGGCCTCCTGGTTCTAAGCGATATTGGAAGTATAACAAGAACTGGAACGCGCACTGTAGAGGCTGTTAAGCTGCATTACGCATTTTAAGCTCCTCCAGGTGGGTGGACGCCTCCATGGTTCCCTTTGACCTGCGCTAAATTCCAGCCCTCCTCATAAAAAAGTTGAAATGCAGCATAAACCCAAGACCCAGGAAGCATCTCGGAGCTTGAGGAGGGGGGGATACAGCTGGAGGTCACCAGCCCTGACTCACCACGGCTCATAATTACTGCTCTGTGGACAGGGTAATGAATGTGGTGCCGAGTTTTAAATCAACAGCCTTCCTTTGTCCTGAGTGGATACAGGCCCGCCGAAGAGATCGTTAGGCCAGGGAAGCGTGACCAAAAAACCAGACTGTAATTGGGACACTTTAAAAAAGGCTATCAACTGGAAAGGTGGGGAAAGGCTATTATTGTGCCCCAGAAACACCATCACTATGACGTTACACACCATAAAATTTGAATAATTAGATTTTGAGTAAATGTCTATTCAAATAATATAAATACGGTGTATGTGTTGGGCTACAACTGCAGCATGGCTAAGATAAAAGAACACAGTTACTCAGTGTCAAACGTCCTCTTTTCAGATGAAAGCTTTACATTTAACTTGTAAATCAGCTCTTAGAGTCTGGAAAGTCACACAGTCCAAGGTCTTTGAAGTCCAGTGTGCAGTTTTTCCAGTCTGATGGTTTGAGGTGCTGGTGTTGGTCCACTCTGTTTAGTCCAAATTCAACACCTACCATTAGATTTTAGAGCACTTCATGCTTCCATCTGCTGAGCAGCTTTATAGAGATGCCGAGCAGCTTCCCACACTGCCAGCTGACTGGCAACTCATGAGCCATACTGATCAACGTTAAAACAAAAAATGTCACTTTAGGCCCCGAGTGGCTCCGCAGGCTAAGACGCTGACACTATGACCAGAGGATTGCGAGTCTGAATCCCGGTAACGCTGTTTTCCATCAAACAAAAATTGGTTGTGCTCTCTCTCTCACTATCACTCTCACATTGCAATGTCTGCTGGCTCAGGCGTCTACTGATTGGTCCATTTGGAGCTGGGAATCCTGTGCTTTCCTGCTTTTCCAGCGGTAGTTTGAAAAGAGGTGGTGGCTGCATCACGCGCAACGGAGGAGGCGTGTGCATGTCTTCATCCTCCTAGAGTCAGGGACAGTGCCAAGTGATGGGAAGAGCCCCCTAGTGGATGGGATGGGTTAATTGGCTACCACTACTACTACATTGGGAAGGGGATAAAAAAATGGCTAAAATATATAAATTTTTCAATTAAATTTTAAATTTTTCCACAAAACTTTACCTAAACAGGATTCTTCTCTGTGATGGGCAGTCTGTTGTACAGGGTTCTTTAAAGAACCTTTTTCAAAAAATGGTTCAATATATCACCTAAAAAGTTTGCTGTTGTTATAAGCCAAAGAACCATCTTTGATACAGCGGAGAACTGTTTTACTGAGTGTAAATAAAGTGTGAATCATTGTTGTTGTGTTCTGTAAAGCTTGTCCAACCTAGCAACAGCTGGTATATAAATACAGTTGTGGGCAGAGCATGAATGAATCTGTTGATGCTATGTCTGGGTTGGCACGGTGGCTTGGTGGTCTTGAATTTCTGACCCTTTATGTAGGGGGGTTCCTCCGTGGTCTCCGGTTTCCTCCCACAGTGCAAAAACATGGAGATCAGGTGAATTTGGTATTCTGAATTTTCCTGGTGAGTGTGCCCAGCAATGGATTGGTGCCCTGTCCTGTGCCCGGTGAAGGGGTGTGGGACTATAATGGACAGATGTTTGTGTATTGAGTTTTTTGCAATGACATGGGGCAAAACTTTGGGGCAACCATGTCCTGGTGGTTAGGGATCTGGTCTGGTGACTGGAAGGTTGCTGGTTCAATCCCTTGCAAACTGCTTCCTGGGCACCATGGCTGCCCACGGCTTTGGGCACATGTGCTCACTGCCCCTTAGTGAGTTCACTAGTGTGTGTGTGTTTTATTGCATGGATGGGAGGTCAAATTCCAAGCACACTGGTCAATGAATGTGTTTTCATTTGGTTCCGTAAATGCTGATAAACAGAACGATCAGTTATTGTATAATGACAGTGTATTTAATACATTGTTTACAATCTTCATCAGTCATGTCCAAGCCTTTCATCTTCATTTTTGGCATTTATTATATGTTGTACATCATCTGACCATGCGAAAGAGAAATGCTGTAAAATCACTTAGAATGAAATCTGCTTACACTGACTTTTCATCTCCAAATACAAAGTTTTTGTTTCGAGAGCAACAACATGTGAATGAAACACGGAGCTTTGTTACAGAGTCAGCTGTACTCCAGACCAGCCTGCTTTAAAGTCCCCTCCCCAAACGACCCCCTTCTTCCTCCCTCTTTCTTGTGGTCAGTGATGCATGAGGGGGGACAATGGAGAGAAGGAGCGAGTGAGTGACTCATTACCTCAAGGCACTCTTTCATGTCACAGCCTGAGCGTGTTTACCCGTGTCTCTGAGCACTGATGGGGGTGAGACTGCTGGAAGGAGTCTGGCTTGCATTTTTATCAGGCGATGGGGCCATGTCAAAAAAGAGGCTGACTACAGCACAAAATATTGCAAGAGTTATAGGTTATGGTCTTCGTGTAGAGCATCTTCATCCTTAATTGTCAATATAAACTCCCCAGACAAAAAAATAGCCAAGTTGTGTGTTTAAGGTTGGAGTAACTTTAGGCTCCTGCAGATGGCGCTACATGAGAATGATCAGGCTATAAATGTATGTGTGACAGGATTCATACATTGAGAAGAGGTGGTACAGTGCAGTGAATGTCTCATTTGATGTGTGAAAAATTGGTTACAAAGCAGATCTTATTGATAAAGTGATGTCATTTGGCCAGAGTGTGCAGGAAGTAGCTGAATTTTCAGGTGTATGGAAACGTAAAGGTCTACCAGTGGTGGTAAACATCCCAGTCTACAGGTATTAATATCTCAATTATCAGTGCCTTTTCGAGAATTACTACCACTTTAAACACACAAGGTAACTAATTTTTTTGTCCGGAGAGCTTATATAATAGAATACAGTATAAATCCAGAATCGGCATGGTGGCTTAGTGGTTAGCACGTTCGCCTCTCAGTGCTGTGGTCTTGGGTTCAAGTCCACATCTGGGCGGAGTTTCCATGTTCTCCCCGTGTCTGCGTGGGTTTCCTCCAACAGTCCAAAAACATGGAGGTCAGGTGAATTGGGTACTCTAAAAATGTCCATGTGTGTGTATGTATGTGTGTGTTCACCCAGCAATGGACTGGCACCCTGTCCTGGGCTTAGTTGAATAGTGTAATGCCCTGCCCTGCGCCCAGTGAGGGGGTAGGGGACTAACCGTGACCCTGATAAGGATAAAGTGGGTGTGATAATGAATGAATGAAATGAATAAATCCAAAATCTCAAATTATGACTCTACATGTAGGCAATTTAAAACACAACTGAATTTTGGCATATTATAATTTTCTAGTTTATAAAAATATAATGTATTTAATGGTTTGAAAGCAAATGATTATCACGAAGCACCTATTTGCACATACTTTTGGCATATTTAGGGCATATTCAGCTTCATGTTAATGAAAATTTTCTCAGGAAATTGAATATTATATTATTTATTGTACACGCGCAGTAGGACACCAGTTCCATGATTTGTTTTGAATCATGGTTTTAATGTTTATTTACCCCAAAGCTTCATGGTGATGCTGTAACAGTGCTGTAATTTATTTATGAGCCTTAGAAGAGTTAGAATGGCTTCAGGTAGCAATGCTGGCAACAGTCCACACCAGCAGCCCTTAGTGCTTTTTCCACTGTAAACTTTGCTTGGTAGCCTCTGCATCATTAGTGCAATCCACCTGTTACTATCCACACATGGCCAAGAACTTTCTTACTGTACCCTTCTAACTTTACAGATCATTACAGACAGTAGAAAAAGAGATTTTGTCTGCATTTGATACAAAGACAGTTAAAACATATGACTTCCATTAGAGTCAGTAGTTAGATCCAAACACCTACTTAACTATTCATTTAATTTGACAGCGTGCTAAAGTTCATAGCTACTGTTGACAACAAATGCTAATTTCTATTAGTGTCTCTATGGGATTTGCAATCTTATATTAGCACCAAACTGGTATAATTGATTTTTTCCAAATTTGAGTCACTATATCTTCTTGAAGAAGGTGTTGAACTTCACACATTGAATTGTGCCACCTCTACCAATCGGTAGAGGTATGTTGCGCTAAAAATACATCCACTAGAGGTCACTAGAAATGCAACATTTTATTGTCTGAATGTAAACCAGCAGCTTCATAGCCACCACAAGCAACAAACTGCATCAATTTCTTGATATTAGTTTTAAAATTGACAATCAAATGTATACAGACTGATGGTTTGTGCTTTGGTCAGACCAGCTCTCATTCTGTCCAGACAATGTAGATCTTATCAGCAAAGATCCTCAGAAGCAGATAATTTAGAAGAAATATGTCTGTTTACCTAAAATGATTTAATGATGTTTATACAGCAAATGTCGACTCCTGAAGTTTGTAAAACTTTTAAAGAAACTCAAAGCGTGTACTGCGGTGCTGAAAGACTGCACATAATGTTCTAAGAAGTTTGTTATTTTCTGTTGTTTTATTGCCAGTCTCACTTTATTCAAAGGTCTTCATCAAAAGGCCTATTTTTGCACATTAAATGGTTTTAAAATAAGTTGCAAAACCTTTTTAAGACTAAGTAAGACTGGAAAACAATTGGTTTTAATAAAGCATTTAGGTATTTCATGAACAGCTTTGAAGATACAGTACATATACACAGAGCAGTTTAGAGTAAATAGTGTATAGTAAACAGGTTGTTTTGGTCACTTTAAAACTCCACGGAACCACCGGTGGCTCCAAATTCGCATTCTTTGCATTCAACAGTTCAGAACTTTTATATTTCATACATTATACAAGTTGAAGGTGTCATATGAAAGCTGCAACTGTCCTCTTTTCAGTAGATCAGTTCAGTAGATCATTTATGCAAATATTGAGACATCTAATGTGGAATTTGCTTCAGATAAACTATGCGTCCAAAAATTTAATCCAGAAATATGAATATGATTATGAATTATTATAATTTAATAATATTGATATTTCAATCAATATGTATAAATCATACATCAAATTAAAGGGTTGATTCTCAGGATTATGAGAAAAATAACTATTCAGCTGTCAAGTGTTCATGTTTCTTTTATTTATTCGCCCCTTTCACAAATCCCAGAATGCACTGCACAACCGGCAACATCCCGTTCACCATTTTCTCTTGTTTGTCTGTGCCAGCTACGCTACATAAACTATTTACAACTTTATTTGGTAAGTAAATACTTACGTGATATCTACTAGCATTTGTAACTATATGCAGATAATATGTCTTTGGATATTAAACATCATATCTTGTTGTGTCAACTTGTATTTTCAATTTATGCAGTGGGTTTGTAGTGTAAACATGTTGTTGCACGCTATCGTGTTGCGTGCTATCAATACTAAGCTACACTATCACGCACAATAATTTGTGGTACACATTTTTTATGAAAATAGCCAAAAATGAATTCA